>JAOEJH020042913.1:0-16605 GCA_025448215.2 Palythoa grandis
ATATAGATGCCATGAAAAACCCATGAATTTGCACCATGAAAAATTAATGGTATTTTAATGGCCATGAAAATCCCATTGAAATGAAGTTTTGCTGCCACCATGAAAATCATGGATTTTTCATAGCTTTTTCATGGACCTCAACAAAATGTGACCTTTTCATGGGTCCTTAGGATTTGATGATTCATGGGTTTTTCATGGGTTAATCATGGGTTATTCAAGGGGAAAAAACCATTAAAAAACCATGAAAATTAACCCATGAAAAAGCCATGAAAACCCTGTGAAAATCCCATGAATATTTTCATGGGATTTTCATGGCATTCAGATCCATAGCTCTCTACCTGAAATTTTGATGAACAGTGAGGGAGTTGAGAGAAGTATTTGAATGAGAAGAATTTTAAGCACAATCACCAAACTGCCCCTCCTGTCAAGTTGTTTTCAAAGTTTTAGTAAAAGAAGCCATATCTCACCCATTTTTGGGCAAATATCAGTCAAACTTGGTGAAGTAATAGCATGCAAGCTTAAGGTAAACATCTTTATTTTAGTATTTTTGTTTCCATGGCACAGACTTTGTTATTTGCATTTCAGCCAAAACACTGAACACAACTTGACGTCATAGCTATGCTAATTTGCATGTCAGGAAAACCTCAATATCTTTGGAAGGAAGTACACCTATTAAAATGCCAGAAATGCCGTTTTTACTCAGTTTTGAATGGCATGTTTTAGTTCAATAAAATTTTTTCGTGTCATAGGCACTTTAAAACTCATCCAAAAAATCAGAAAATATTCGAGAGGCTTCCTTTTTATTCAATCTGTGATCTAATTATCAGATTTTTCAAGTACAGATGGTGATATCAAAAATATCACTAACAGTTGCCAAAAGTGGCCTCAGGGTAGAGGGTGGCCTTAAATTGTACATGAATGTAATTTTCTACACAAACTCCATTTCCAAAATCCCAGCTATGTGCCTGAGAAGAAAGGTAATCCAAATCTGGTACTCCATGGTGGATAAAATCCTTTCAATACAGAATAATACTGTATTTCTTGGAATTACAAAATAAGCGAATCTTTGCTGACGCCAATGTTTACATTTTGCTTCATTAGCATACAACTTTAGTTGGAGAAAGAACAAAGATAAACAACAACTAAAACTTAAGAAAACATTTCAAGTGAAATGAGTGGCTGAACTTTCAGTTCTACTGTATGTGTGTAGTCTCAAAGAAGAAACCGCTACTCAAAAAAATGCAAAACAGCTAGGTGGCAAGAATGATAATTTTTAAAACCACATAATGGAAAGAATACTCAGCATATCAATCTCATATTTTCAGATGAAGTTTGTTTTGCAGAACCATTTCAATAGTCACTACAGTGTAGCTTTGTTTCTGTAGCTGAATAAGAAAGAAGAGTGTGTGTGCTAATGCAGCAAGAAATGTAAACAAAGATTCGCCTGTATAAGACTGTGACTAAGAGACTGTTACAATACATGGCATTTGTTTAGTCCTTGAAGAAAGTTAAGGTTTCAGTAGTGTTGGCTTGTTGTCAGTTCCTGTTTCAAACTCATTGTGTTGTGTTTATGATTTGGCAGTGCGAGGTTACCTACCTGCTCCTCCAGAGCTGAAGGGGAACCTGATGGACACTAGCATTGAACAGGATGCAATGAGAGATTTGGCCCAGAGAAAACAAAACTTGCTGTTAGAACTAAAGAATTACGAGGAGAATGCCAAAGTGAGTGCGTAATTAACATAGATCATAATTATTATAAAAATTATTGTCATGTAAACAGTATCAAGGGTGTTAATTCTGTGTTTTACAATGAATTATTATTTATTGTTTTCCACTTTTGCCTGATTTTGTCGGATCATCAATAGTATGAATCATTACAAGAATTTTATGTGTATTTTTGTTATAAATTTATAACATCTCAGATATCTAAAAGAATTTATTTAAACAAATGTTATAATCCTTTTTCTATTGAATGCTTGCTTCCTAAACTTAAATATTAAACAAATTTAGTGAAATTACTCAGGTGATTATAGAGTTTTCGGTGCTCTCATTGGTGGAGGCTCACGTATTATGCCGGCTATAATCACCTTGTGCGAGGTGATTATAGCTGGCCTGAGAACAAATTCGCAAAAATGCGTTAAAACGGTTTTAAATCATTTCTGAAGTTTTCAAAAGATTTCTGAAGATTTTCCAAGAATTTTGAAAAGTCTTTAAAATGCCTTAGAAACATTTTCTAACCATTTTCGAAGATTTCGAAAAATTCCGAAGATTTCCTAACACTTCCGAATATTTTCCGAAAATTTTCAGAGAGGAAAAAAAATAAGCTATTTACTGGCGTAGGGTCGGTCCGTATGGTGAAAAACTGTGATCTTGGTCTTGAAAATGCCTTCGGCCTCGGGCAACATTTTCAAGACCTCGGTCACAGTTTTTCACTATACGGAGCCAGCAAATAACATGTATATAGATCAGCTTTATCAGTTTCGCTTCTTCTTCCAAACAGCTTAAAACTTACTTCAGCAGCAATTTGTTGGTTGAAAACTCTGGTTTTGATCTGAGCTTGAAGGTTCAAACAATCTTCCTTTTCAGTGAAAAATGGTCTAAGGTTCAAAGAATTCTTATCGCAACCGTTACGTTTAGAGTTAAACTAGCTCTACGCTAGCTCAAGAGTCGGCATAATTTAAAACAGCGAATTTTGATTGGAAATTATTTTTGACTACTGCACTCCCTGATTTTTTAAGACCGTTCAATCTTTGACTTAATTTGAGTGTTCGCAGAATTTTCTTAACATAGTTTTTGACTGTGAGTTCTTCTAATCGTTTGGCTCAACGTTAAGTTCAATAATATGTGTGTGTGAGTGAAAGAGAACGGGCAAAACTTTAAACAACTTACTGCTAGTCGCAAATGATTTGGACCAGGCATATCGTGAATGACAAACACAACTATGCAATCTGTACTTTTTATCGAAGCCATAATGTAACCGGCTTTTAATATTGCAAATGCATAATTATCGTTTGTTAAATCATTCGCCAAAGCTGAACGTAGATTGAAGTAAAGGGACTTGACAACGTTCTCCGGGATGGAACATTTTCTGTCGACGAAGGAAACTTTCATACACACCTTACAGCGGAGAACATTAATTCATTAATTGAATTAATTTTGTTATTTTGCACGCCGGCCTCGAGCTTTTCACGGACATTATTTGTGTTAGGCCCAGGTTAAACGTCGATCTTAGCATGCGTCGAACGAAACTACACTTTTGGTCGACCAAAATTAATTACGTTCGACTCTTGAGTCAAACGTCGATCCTAATTCAGTCGATCGAAATGTAATCAGCAGAAAACTGTAAAAAAACTCAAGTTGAGGCTGGAATATACTTTATCATAATTGTTATTATTTATGAATTTAGTTCGACACATGCTAAGATCGACGTTTAACCCCAAGTCGATCTTACGCCGTTCTAATCGACGCCCCACGTCGCTTAGAACGACTGAGTCGATCGAAACTCAATCCGTCGATCTTAATTGGGACAAACGTCGAACTTATCATGTGCATAAATGTGCAATTTCGTTCGACGCATGATAAGATCGACGTTTAACCCGGGCCTTAGTCGCGCAATTTGGAGCTAAATATTTTAAAATTCGTCAACCTTAAGCTGAATTTTTTACTTGTTTTAAACAAAATGCGCTTGTTTAAAATCATAGTAGCGCAAAGAACCTAAGCTTAAAAATACTACACCAAAAAAAATTTAGACTAAATAAATAAAACATTTTTGTTCCATCAAGAAACGATTCAATGACCGTAGTTGTTAGTCAGATTTCTGAAAGTTTCAAAGAAAAACGCGATTCCGTTTCCACCCCATAACTGACAAACATCTATTAACCAAGTTGCAAATACAAGAACGTCTGTTACGCTTTTGTCGTTAAGGTTTTAAAATAAGTCGTGATAAAATATAATACGGAATTTAGCTTGAAGTTGTACCACTCCGCTCGTTTTAAAATGCCGAGCTAAGAAGGCAATTGTATCAAATTCAACGCGGTACAATTAACATTCCACACAAAATAGTTTGAATAAAACATGCCTATAGATGATTTTCACGCACCCCCTAGAGACGCCAAAGAAAAAAGACGAGGCGGCCATATTGGTGTCCTAAACAAAGAAATCATCAAAATTCTTTGGTTCAAGAGACACCAACATGGCCGCCATGACGTCAGGTGAAAACGATCTATTAGCTATTTTTTCGGGAGAAAGAGGGGATGGATGGGTAAGGGGAGGGGGGTGGAATCCCCAGAGGGGGCGAAATCCCTAATGATTTTGCAACAGGAAGAAAAATTTTTCGGAGGGGCGAAATCCCTAGGGCACGAGTTACCTACCTTATTTTCACATTTCCTCAGTAACTTTTTCTTTCCCAGATCGTAAATTCTCAGCAGCCTCCCCACACCGGCCAACAGCCGACCCTAAAATGTTAAAACACACAAACGACCTTCAAGGTTGAGAAAACACGAGGATATGACTGACCGTTCTTGTAGCACAATCGCAAATTGTTAACTGACCTGAAACGCAGCCAATGCGCCTGGAATATCGTCTATTTCAGTCTAAAAAGGAAAACGGAGACAAAAATGTCATGGCTGAACGAAAACAAGTACATGTGAAAGACACATCGGAACGATAACTGCTCCTAAATGTGCTGGCTGGTATAGACCTTATTCATAAATGGCGGCGATTTTAATATTCTTTTGTCTACATTCAAATTAACCCAACTAGCCTCATTTGGGGTAACACATTCTTTTGAAAGTTTGACTCAGGAACGAGGCTAGTTAGGCTGATTTGAACGTAGACAAAAGAACATTAAAATCCCCGCCATTTATGAATAAGGTTTATACAGGCTTATTTTTTTTCAATAAAATAGTTGATAACAACAGTATATGACAATTATGATCCTCTGTTTGGATGTAATGATTGCTCAAGGGTGACAATAAATGCACTATCACACACGTCCCACAATGACAATGATATTGAATACTCTTCATAGCAATTTTGTTCAAATGATAGCTCTAAGATGAAAATGAACGTTTCTTTGTGGTAATGTTATCATTTCTGCTTAATAAAATTGTCGTCACGATAACGATTTCTGATTTCTGCTAATGAGGTAGAAATGGTGTAAATCATTTCTAGTATGTTTCTTCCCTTAATATACGATAAATTCACTTCTATCTTCTACGCATGAAAGTTTTTGAATAACAAATCTAAAGAAAAAAACTTGAAGGTAATGGAAGAAATACTTTCCCGTAGAGAACGTAACTTCAAAATATGACCAATTTCACGCTGTATTTCTCACGACGAAAGGCGTATTTTAACGTGCAGTTATTGTATTGAATAATTAACTACTCTTTTCTTCTATCCTGCGAGCACAAATCTCTCATGTCCTCACGTAAAACGAGAGGAAAGAGAGACCTCTGCCAACAGCAATCTCGTACCTCGAGTCGACGAGCGACTCTCAAAATTTCTGTTTGAGGAGCGATTTTGATTGGTTTTCGGAAAACAATGCATATCACCGGAAGTAACCTAGGACCAGCGCTGCAAAATGGCGAAAAATCTAACAGAAACTACTCCAAGGAAATCAATGGCGTCTAAGGCCGGTGTTTACAGTGTCTGCAGGTGCTGTAACGGCAATATTTTTGAGAAGAACAGTGTAGTCCAGTAGGAATGGGCCGTATATTGCTATATCTCGGGGCAGGCAATGTAGAACATATCAGTTCCAATAACAAGACAGTACTTTGATCATAACATGGAAGATTTTATTAATAAATGTATTGCATTTCGTACATGTACATACCAGTCGGCGACAAAATGTGCCTCGCGCACTAAAATCGCTCGAATTCGATTTTGAAATTCTTCTTTTTTTTTTTTAGCAATTAAAGAACTTGTTTGCTTTCCACAAAGGCTTCCCGGTGGGCATAAAAAGATTTACCAAAGATTTACCAAACCCTGTTGGCAGAACAGCTTGTACATCTTTTTTATCAAGTACAGCAAGCTTGAGAATTGCAGGTTGTTTTTCTTTTAACGTGACATTTTCTTTACCAACCGCTTTCAAAGCGAAGTTGACCGCCTCTTCGGTTGAAGAGGACGTTATGTTTGGTTTTGTGGCTACACACGCGCAATTCAACCGGAAGTCCGATATTTTCGGACTTCCAATCGGATCTTTCCAGGTCGCTGTTTCCCGACCGCTGGTCAAGGGGAACGAAGACGCTGGGTACGAGGGTGTGCGAACAGCAGCTCAATTTTTGTCAAGCATGCGCGACCGTTTTTATGACACCGCTACGTCACTCCCACGTACTGTGCTATTTTTTTTTCCTTCTTTTTTTTGGTTGATTTTTTTTTTGGTTTTTGAGTTTTCTTTTTTTCAGTATTTTTAACTTTGGTAAAGCTGATTTAACAGTCAAACGATTTCTCAAACAATTCACTTGGATGACGCCATTTTCGCTGTTATCGCGGTCCCACAATAACGCAACGGTTATTTAACCTACGTGGCTAAAATGCAGTCAAACCAGTTTCAAACCTGAGTGGTACGTACATGTTTATGGACTGCGGCGACATCAAAAGATCGAGCGGCTGTTCGCAGAGGTCTCTCTTTTCTCTCGTTTTCCGTGGGGACATGAGAGATCTCTGCTCGCAGGGTAGGTTTTTTTCCATTCTCGTTAAAACGTTTTCCATAGAGCTCCCTTATTATAAGGAAACTGGAAATAAATACTGACCTTTAATTACATATCTTACAATAAAATGACATGTTTCTTACAAGGCACCTTCGCTTAGGTTTTAGCATGTACTTACCTTGTGAGCGAACTCAAGTTTTTGAGTTCCGTCCGGCTGATCGGTAACCTTGTAAGTGTAAAGGTAGCCCGTGGAACAGGACCGAGGGTTGAGTGACATGTCTTTGGCCACGCCCACAATGACGTACGTATCATCAGGCCGTGAACCGAAGTTGCAGATGCAAATACTGAAAACGAATAACAGGCTCAAAAACAAAAAAAGAACCATTTTGTACATTAAACGATATCATTCGTTATAGAAAATGACAAAAACATGGCGAACATCAAGGAATGTAAATATTCTACAGAAAACTCGAAAGTAGTCCAGTAACGAGCACGATTTGCTCTCACAGTTTGAACTGTCCAAAATGTACACTGTTCTATTTATAAGCAAAGTCGTACCTTGTCAGAGGATTTAGAATCAAACTAAATAAACGCTTACCTGACAGCTGATTCATTCTGCTCCAGTTCTACCATGTCCTGAGTTTCTCCCTTAGTGAACAGACAGAAAATGAATAGTTTGTAACAGGAATGTCGCTCATTGTTTTCTTAAAGTGCCTATGAAGTAAAAAATATTTTGCACAAATTTGTAGCTTGTTATGTCTACATTTTGAAATGGCCAAAACCGAATAATGTTGCATAAAGAGAAATCCGACTTTTTACCGTCTAAAGTTAGCGAAACATCGAAAAACAGTAGGTCCAAAGACTGGGAACGAGTTTACGAGCCATGACGAAAGAAATTGTTCTACTTCTGCCGTAAAGTTTCGTCTTTCGGGAAATAATGCATAGATATTAATAATAATAATAATAATAATAATAATAATAATAATAATAATAATAATAATAATAATAATAATAATAATAACTTTATTTGAAGAGGGTGACACTTTACAGTTTTAAAAAACTGATAAACTTATGGCCCTCTCATTTCTAGTCTTATATCTCTGTTATTAGATTACTAACATCTTCCGCTCACGAAATCTTTCTCTTTTGTGTATTGGGCAGATTGACAACGACAAAATCATCGGTTGCAGCCCACACAGTATGTAGTTCGTTGCGAATTATTAGTACCAATATACCGAATGAAAGGCAACGCACCCTTCCGTGTGTGTGTGCGGAGCAAAGGAAAACGTATTGGAAAACGGAATTAAAGATTGTTCGCTGGGTTTTGTCTGAAGGAAGAAACAATATAGTTATTTGGTTAGTTGATAAACTTTTCCAACATTATCAAACGTTTGAAACATGACAACGATAGTAAGGGAGCCGGATTTTACGAGTTAATCTTTAAGAACATTTAAGATTTGCATGGGTTCTCAAATAAGTCCCGAAGTAAATCAAAGAATTTCCTTATGATAACGTGTACGTTCATACGACCAATATGTTTCCTAGTGCCACTGCCTAAGAATTAGGCGCATTCTTTATCCTAACCAACAAAATCCACAAACTATTTTCTTACCTTTCTAGTTCAAGTTAATCCGGCCTTATTTTTAGAAGATATTGAATTTAAAAGTATTAATTGTTTTCTATTCTCTTGTCTATCAAACGATTCTTTCTCTTCTTCACCAGTCGTGACGAATTTGAAGTCTTCTTCTCGCAGTTTTATCTTTCGTTTTCAGTTACCCAGATAATCAAAAAAATATATAAAAAGATTTAAACAAAAATCTTTGAACGTTTATCTGCAGAACACTTCGGTAAATGTTTACAAAAACAAAAACTGGCGAAAAATACAATCATATAATAGCTGTATACAAAATATATCCCACATGGTAGTAATTATGGATATCTCAGTTTCTTTTCAGTTTATTTCGCTTGACCAAGTAGTTGGATTTTACTAAAACAATTATTCCTCTCGCCCTCATGGTCTCCGAGTCAATAGCCCATTTGGCCTGTTAAATATTGGGTATAAATAAGTTTGTTGTTGCTGTCTTAAATCTTGCAATGCGATTACGTTATAAATACTGCTCCGTGATTGGTCGAACCAAGTTCTGCTCCCGACAATTTGTCTGACTCCACCACACACGAGCCGATAGTTTATCGAACATGCACAATCTTTGTCGGCGACAAAAAATCTTGTTTGATCTTGTCGAGAACTACCACACACAAGCCGAGTTTCTGTCGGAGACAAAAAGTCGGGATCCTCCCGAGAAAAAAATCGGCCCGTGCGGGCTTAAAATGTTTATGTTTTGCAGTTTGTTTGTCATTCTCGGAAAATCTAAACTGAATACAACTATTAACATAAATATCTTAAGCCCGCTACACACAAGTCGATATTTTGTCGGGAGGATCCCGATCTTTTGTCTCAGACCGAAAATCGGTTCGTGTGTGGTAGTTCCCGACAAGACCAGACAAGATTTTTTGTCGCCGACAAAGGCTATATACATGTTTAAAAACTTTGATCCAAAAACGTCGGCCAATAAAATTATCGGCTCGTGTGTGGCGGAATCAGAAAAATTGTCGGGAGCAGAACTTTGCACGGCCAATCCCGGAGCAGTGTTTATCACGTGATCACATTGCAAGATCCACAGGAGAGGAAGTTGTTTCAGAAGATAGAGGTCGTACTCCGCTATCCCGACCGTGACAATCTTTGCATCCCCGACAAATTGTCGCAGACAAAAAATCCGGACTCTTCCGATAAAAAAAAATCGGCGAGGTGCTGAAAGTCAAGGTCACTGAATATCAGGGAAACTCTGAATTTCTGAATTTTTTTTTATTAAAGATTGGTCATTTGCTGAATCTAACACTTCAAGACAAGCAAAAAGAATGGCCGTTTTAACAATGTTTTAAAAAAATTTAAGAGTAACATTTGTTTAAAGACCCGTTTTTAGCAGAACAAGGTCTATTTGTGTTAAAATGATTACACAAAATATTCAAAATTGAACCAAAATAAATAATTTATACTTTTTATATCGATAAGTGTTAAAAAGGTTTAGTTGAGATATTCTTGTATTCAGTATAAAAACTAGTAGTAGCTTGTAGTTTGTATTACAAAAGGCAACTGTACATATATATAATAATCGTTAATGAACCAAAAACAGATAATTTACATTTTTACATTGCAAGTTCTCCAGCTAAATCTGTTCCCATTTCGAGAGTTGGATTTTAAAAATGCAAACCTCAACTATTACAAATGAACATCTTTTTTTTTTGTAGATACATAATTTTAAAGTAAACCACAAAAGTTAAAGCTAGATAAAATAATTTGTCAGTTACTTAAAAGATAATTCCATTAACGAGGTTTTTCAAATGTAAAGCTATTGGAATACCAATCGCGTATCGGGGACATCTGTAGCCTAAAACGTTTCTCTTTTTGGCAGTTTCGGTGAAAAAAAGCCTGGATTTATAGTGTTGCAAACATCTCAGTGTTTTTTTACGAGACAGAGTTTTCTGCGTTTATTTCGGCGCATTCTTATTAGTCTCGGTATAGAGTCCATAGAAAGAGTTCCCTAGTTGCCCGCAGGCTGTGACTTCCTGTCGTTGACCAAGTTCCACGACTGTGCAATGTTGAAAGCGACAGCCCATTCGTCTCTTTCACGCTGATCAGAGAATCGCAGTAAGATCTTGATCGGATTCATTTTCGTGTTCGCCTTCAGGAAAAGAGTTGTTCCTGAACATATTTTTAAAGATACTATATCTGAAGTTTGGATTTCTTTCCATTTCACTACTTTTGAACGGTTATAGGATTTTGCCTTGCAGTAGTAGAGTGTTTCGTTGAACATTAGCAAGTACTGCTGCTCAAAATGTGGTTTGATCTGTGACAAATCTTTGAAGCACACGATCCCGTCCTTGATGGCAAGTTTCATCCTTTCTGGTGAGATATACTCACAAGACGGCCTGGTCTGATCATTACCTTTCTTTACCAAATGTTTCTTCAGCAAGGTCACCGCTTCGATCATCTTGTATTGGAGGTTCTTAATTTCTTTTTTCTTTCTTTCCACTTCTTCCAGGGGCTCCCCCAACATTTTTTCGTGTTTCAAGCAAATCACCGCATACAGCTGTAAAAAAGAGAAATCTCGCGCGGTAGACTTTGTGTTACAATTTCAGTGTAAGAATTAGAGGCAGGCTTCCAGTGCTAGCGTTGATTTAGCACTAACTGTGCGTTATCATCAAACATTTCGAGTTCAACTATTTGACATCGAATCCTATCTCAGTATCTGTAGTTCTCTCAGTTATGGTTTGTTGATTCTATTACATGCACTTGTTATAGATCACTGGCGACAGAATATCGTCCACTTGCAACGTGAGATTGATGTCCTGCCGAAACTTCCAAGAGGAATAAGTATCATTTCCCCAAAACATTGTTCTTCACTGAATGGCTATGAAACGCAGCAACGTGACTGGATGATACACACAAAAAAATTCTTTGAAATATTTAAGGAATGCGACGTCACTTCCTATAGAGACTGCATGTCTTAACGTACACTCAGGGTGCTTCCTAGTACTTTGAAACCGCAAAACAAAGCTTCCGGAATCAACAAACTAACTGATAAAGAAAAACCATTAGCTTTGCTCTGTGTGGGCAGAGGAATTGTTTGATTTTGCAATAGCCTGATGGTAGATCATTGATTTCGTAATAGCCTGATGGTAAAACAATCATGAAAAGTCGAATTAGATTTTTTTTTCAAATATATTTTGCCACCGATAAAATCAATCATTAAGATCCTTTGGCTTTTGCCAAAAATATTCCCAGGTAGAGTCATAAAATTAAAAATGCTACTAGTACTAGAGATCTACATGCTTTGTTATGCCGGAAAGGAAGTGCCATTTTCAAACTTAATGCACTCTATCTTAACTAGGGAATTTCTACTACCAACGAATGTTAGACGCTTTATCAAATAACTTTGAAAATACTTTTTTTAATGATAAAATTTGGATGAAACCCCTTGTGGTAAACCCTGGCTTATCTTTTGAAGAAGTTTTGAAATAACCATAATCTCACTATATAAAGACAATCCATAAACACATAAACGACAATTTGTACGTGTCACGGAAACCTTCAAAGTTAATTGGTAACCTCATTTATGCCTTTGGGCTTGGAAAAGTTACGGTGGTCTCTCGGTTACGTTATCGCGATAGGCTATAACATGTTTGAGAAGTACTGATTAAACGCGATTTGAATGCATTTTCGATCTCTTCGTGAAACGAAAGGAAAGTATACAAAGGCATGAAAATTGTTCTAGCAGTTTTATAGGGGATGCAATCCAAATCGGAATTCCTTGTAGTGTCTTTTATGGACTGCTATCGCAGTTTTTCATGGGAGTGACTTTGCGCACGAATGAGCTGTTGTGAATTAGAGACTTCGCGTTTGAATGGTTCACTGTGTTTCGTTTTCGATTCATATCACGATCAAATTGTATTTTCTCGATATACTCTGCAATTTTCTGTACATGTCTCTCGAACACAATCTTGAAATTTGGATCTTTTTGCAAAAGGAAAACCACAGTCTCGCTCGGCCAGATTTCAAGCCCACACGCTAATGCACCATCACAACTACAGCTGATCGGTTTTCACTTGTCATCCAATGGAACCGGCCAATCAGCTTTTGCCTAGTTTAGCGCGGGAAGCTATTCAATTGGAAAATTCTTGAAGACAAGTAGCCCCGGTCGACAAAATAGAAGTCAAAGCCTAATGTAGTTATCTCATTTAAAGTATTTAACAAACTTTTTTCAGAATTTTCTCTGCAATTATTTTTTTTATCTGATTTGAGTGGTTTGCTAGCTAGTTTTTCAATCAACGACTACAATTATTTGACGTTGCTGGAAGTTCATTATACGTGACCTAATACCAGCTACCTTGTGAAGTTGATCTTGTTTATTAATAATTATCGTAATAAAATTACTTTATTGAGAATATTATTCATTTAAATGCGTTCGACTGTAGCAGCTCTTTACTGTTAAATCTACGACTACGTTAGTTTCCTGAGCACTAAGGCACAAATATAATATACAATATACCAGTGCAGTTCAACAAAAGTCACGTGTATCTCTCAGTGTCTTCATTTACATCAAACTACCTTCATTCACTGAGCCAAAGAACGACAATCTTTTCATAATTCTTTGTAGAAAGTCTGTCATTGACATCACGAAAAGATCATGAAAAAGGTCGGAGAAGTCACGAAATGTTATCGGTCCGAAAGAACACACACCTCGGAATACAGTATCAAATTTGTGGTGTATCAGCAGCACGCAAGAGTGATCATAGTTTCCTCAACAGGCCAAGGTGAAAACTAAGAGATCTTTTGTAATGTTTGAATTTTTGCAAAGTGGATTGCTGTAAGTGACTGTTATAGTGCAGCTTAGTTTTCTACTTAAAACGATAACCTTTGCCTCATTGGAAGGCAGTTTAAAATATTTTCCGGAAAAGTGAGCGTCCCTAATCTCACGCGATCTAAAGGACGCTTCTAATATTTAATCAAGAGAGAGCTACAACGACGTATATTCAGACGCCGAAATGTTGTACAAACAAAAATCAACTTGAAGGATAAATGAGAGTTACAGAGTTGAAGATTGCGCAACAGTTTAAGAGTGGGTTGAGGCGGAGGAGAAGAAAGCAATATACATTACAATAAAATAGGCATTACAGACACACCTTGCTACTTGAGTTACTCGAGTTGAGAAGACATTATTTATTGTCAAAACCTCTGAGAAAGTTTTAAAGTAAATTCTTGACAACAGCAGATCAACTCACATGTTATATTACTGATACCCCCAGTATCAAAGAAAAAAGTACTAAAGCATAATCTAAGAAAAAGCAGAAGCCAGCATCGAAGCAATGACCCTGAAAGAATTAAGAATTCTTATGCCAATAGACTTATTTTTAAGTACAAATTTTAAATAGTTTTTAGAATTTTTATGGATATATATATTAAAACTTTCTTGCACAAAATTATGTTCATGTTATACATTTCGTTTTTTTGTTACTTAGGATACGTAACTTTGATCCTAAAAAATAGAGTCTATTACAAACTATTAAAAACTAAAAGGAATCTGCCTGTTCTAGACTGAGAAACTGTTGCTGCAACAGGGTAAAGTTTGCTTTTAAATAAGTCTGTATATAGAATTTGAATTAACGTTTTAAAATGCTACACTTGATCACCCTCCCGATTATTCTGAAAGGAAGGCTCTGCCATGATAATCTCGAATAATACCAGTTTTGCTTGACAATCTTACAAAATAATGTGATATAATGATAATTGACTGCGTTGGTGTTTCTAGAGAAGCAGTTGTAGAGAATGTATAAATTGATATACACCGTAGGAAAGAAGAATTCACTTACATTTCGGACTTTCGTCACTTCGTTGGAGTAAAGTAATTTACTCCGACGAAGGACGAAAGTCCGAAACGTCAGTAACTTATTTTTTACGGTGTACTAACTTATACATTCTATACAACTATGATGACTAGATTTAAGTACAACACTGATATCACGTATTATTTGACAAAATTCCAAACTTTTATAGCCCGAAAGGCCACCAAAATCTAGTTGACCTCTTGATATAATAAAAAACCCGAAAACAATAAATACTATAATTAGGTTTAGACATAGTGTGTATCTTCTATATACAATATAAGTATCATTGTACAGATGCTATTTTTAAAAGCCATTTCTTTTTTTCCGGGCAAACTTAATTTGGAGCCTCGCCCCACCATCTGTTTTGCTTTCTTTGATTGCTTATGTTTTTTAATTAAGATGATTTACAGATTGTATTTAAATGACTGAGTTAGGAAAGTGCCTCAGTTTTCCAAAACTGCAGCTGGCTACATCAATAACAAGTGACTATGGGGAAAATAGAAGCGTAACCGGCTTGTGGGATGTGGCTGGAATAATAAATATCACTGTGTTGCACATACGTGCTGATAAGGACACAGCCACGAAATAGGGCACTATGGCCTCGTGCGTCAGAGGGACTAAGCCCGTACTGAAACCCTTTACAAAAAGAGTGAGCCTGAATGTTAGCAGCCATGGAAAAATGGGGAAAATATACATCAGTGTATTGATGAACTGTCCTACAAGCTGGATGTCAAGTTTGGTTACAACGGCAATTTAAAAAACCTAGCGAGTTAAACCTCAGTTTTTGACCAGTGCTTCAGTATGAAATCTTCTACAAGAATACTTTCAAAATATTTCTGGTTGGTTTTGTTCCTTTGTGAAGGCTTTTGGGGTTTAGATTTTGATATAAGGGGGTGGGGCATCATTGTGAAATGCGACTGAGATCACGCACGCGCGATGCCAACGTGTTACTTGTATACTACTTCAGTAACAACTAAAATACTCTTAGATCTATTTCAGGACTTTTGTCTATCATAGATAATTTATGCTATAAAAACTAGGCGAATGGCGCTTGTCAGTATCGCCGGTAATTGTGCTCACCGATGTCTAGAAGATGGCGCAGCTCAACCAGATCAGACCGAAAACGTTTAAAAACGCGTCGGCTGCCGCCATACGGTTCGTTTCTGGCCTCAGAGCACGACACACAATCAAAACTAGCTGTAGACATTATACAAAGGGAGGAAAATAGGAGAGTATCGGAAAAACGTGTCTGACTGAGATTGTCAAACTTTTCTCATGCAGCCTAACTGAGAAGATCAGGATTTGATCCGAGGTTGCAGTGCTGTGATACGCGAGTATTAACCAGTACTACGCCAAATTGACTAGGCTATTGTAATGCGTTGTTCAGTTTTGTTATATTGATATATGCATTGTTTAGCCCTAATCTAAATGGGTCTTTTGGGTATAAATAACAACAAGCTAGAGCATGGAACGAGTACACTGATGATATATTACCATACAAACATTTTTATTCAAATTGGTGCTGTTAGAAATTAGTTTTGCCGCTTGGCTTTGCTAATCCCAGAAAACTTCCTTTGGTTTTGAAAAGTTAGATACGAAATCTTTTATGCCCTTTGGGTTCGTCCAATACTACACGACTCGTGAAAATATCCGGCCATATTTTATACCTAACTGTCTGATCATCCATTAGGAAAGCCATCTCAACGATATATGGCTTCCGAAAGATACCAGATATGACGAGTCAATATAGGAACATAGGCATTGGGGGTGGCAAGCGATTTGTATTCCTGTTGAGGCGGCCGGGGCAAGAGGTTTCGTAGGTCACAAAGTCCATTCCTTGTTGAAGTGTCTCGACATTTCCAATAGAAAGGGCTGGTAAAATCATCCAAGATATATCATTTGAAAAAGCAAACTATTAGTATTACATACAGTTTAAAAATGATAACGCGTACACTGTACAATAAAAGAGGGAATTCTTTTGAGGTTTCCAGCCGGTAGTGTTTTACTTGGTCTTAATGAAGAATTGATACGAATTAACACAAATAAAGTTTTCAATCTCCTTAAGGTATCGAATCTCGGTACTATATATGAACTAGATTTCTCTCACATTACAAGATCCCACGTAGTTTTGCTAGAAAAATACGAGTTATGTTAGAGTACTTAGTTTTCTTTGAAAAACAGGGCTTATACTCACAGAAATGATATATTATCTTATTTTATCCTTTGATTCTGAAAGTAAAGGTTAAAAGAAGATCATATAATTATTGGAGCGTACCGTTGTTGTTAGAAGGCGGTTTCTAATTTCCGCGCCGTATTCTTTGCAGTCAGGAAGTTCAGATTCCGATGGAATTTTTTCCTATCTGTCTCGGGTTTTCTATGCGTGGAAATGTTATGAAAAGCCAAACTGGTTTACACTTTTTTTATAAGAACCAATAAAAATTTTGCTCAGGCTCAATGTTCTTATTTTTTCAGCAATTTGAGGCTCAAAATGTTCTTATTTTGTTCTTATATG
>JAOEJH020042914.1:0-10579 GCA_025448215.2 Palythoa grandis
GAACTAGAAACAAAACAATCGAGCTAAAGTGCGAAAGCGAATACGTGACATGAGACACCGATCGTGTTAAAACTTATCTCTTCATTTGACACTTCAGATTCAATCAGAGGGCTGGATCAAAATACTGAAAAAACGTAGGTCTTACAACATCAAAGTATAAGAGCTGCAACAGTTTTATAACAAAGGCAAAACTTTCTCTCAAGCGATACAATACTTTACTTCTTTGTTACCCGTAAACTAGAGCTTAGTCTCCCATAGAGGGACATTGCCCCTTTAAACCAAACGTTTGAAGATTGGAATGACGCTGCAACAGAACCCGTGACTGCGGAAGAGGATCTTGGCAGTTTTTTAAATGACAGGCGATCAATCCTTTGAATTGGTAAAAGCAAAATCAGATGCAATTCCCGAGCTAGGAAATATTTTTGTGTCCCTGGAACTTTTTCCCCTTCGGAGAAAGTGTTTTCCTATATCTGGATTTGTTGTCAATAAACTTTGTTCTTATTTAAATCCAGAAACAGCGAATGCGATTGTTATCGCCTTTTTTCCGTTTAAGTTATGTGATTTTTGGAGTTGAACTACAGATTGAGATTCAATTTCCTTACTAATACAGATTGTACCAATTTCTAGTGATCATATCTATGGAAGTGCCATACATTTTTGCTGTAAACAATGCATATATGGCACACACATTCACTCGCATTTATATTTTGGTAAGGGAAAAAATTATCAAACCAAGTGTTGTATTATTCTTTTCCTATCATAAAAAGTACCCTCCTGTTCTTGTTTTGCTACTAAACACTAACAATCGCTTTTAAAGTGGTACTTGCAATACTCAAGCAACAACAGGGATTTTTTGTTAACATTTCTCTTTAACATTTCTATCATTTTTTTGTTAACCTCGCATCAAATGTATCTATTAAACAAAAGTTGATGTTGTACAGGCAAAAAAGGTAAATTCTGAAAATTACCATAATATATATTACTCTTGAATAAAAAAAAAATTAGAACCTCGACATTGCATTTTAAATGAAATTGGTAAATGAGTTAATCCACGGATGAGATGGCTCACAGGTAGGCCTTTGATCTAGTTAACATGGCAGATTGTCCAACCAAAACTGATCCATGCATGCTTTGCGGTCGCAACTTGTACCCAAGTTCCCTATCGTTTTGGCGAATTGCTCCAGCTTATTTTCCCCAGGGTTCATACAGGACGTTTTCCATTTACCAAAAAAATCCGGAAATTTCGGTTGAAATGATCATTGGGTGCAGAACCTGATCCATTTGACAAAATACGCCGTTCGTTCCCAGGCTTCCTTCGCCAGTGACTAAAAGACCGGAAGTCTTCGTAAAATGTTGTGCTTATTTTTCAAACACTTCTTTCTTCGTCGCCTTGTCGCCAGAGCCTGTTTGTGATCAACCCACGTTATCAGCAATCTAACATCTGAATCCTCCCATTTTTCGAGGCTTTTACTCGAGCTTGAGCTCTCTGAGTTTTCAGAGCTTGATTTACAAGTGCAGATTGATTTAAGGGCAAGAGCGCACTTGAAACACTTGAAATGTCCGCTGTGAAAGGAAAATAACATATGCAAAATTTCACGCAGGAAATACTCGGAACGCGCAACGAACCCCTGGGTAGAATTTAATGTTTTCTTCAATAAATACTACTTACCGTTGGTACACATGGCACAGTTGTGATTCATTAATGTCTAAAGATCTGTTGCAAGGCCATTGCACACGGGGCATTCGTATAAACTATTCCAGGCGACCGTAAAAGGAACCGCCATACTTTACTGTGGCCGTGAATAGCCTGGAACTGGTGAAACATTGTGAAAACTTGTAATTAAGTGGAACACGCATTTCCATCGGAAAAGTTTCCGACGGGAAAACAGGACTACCTTTTCAGAAGTTGTCACTTATTCCGGAAATTTTCCAGTGGAAAGCACGAAAAACGTGTGTTCCATTTACATCCCAACCGGAATTTCCGGAATCTCTTGGTAAATGGAAAACTCTCACAGAGTCTGGCAAACCGGAAAAAGTCTGGAAATTCAAAAACTTTCTGGAAAGTCTGGAAAAAGTCTGGAAAGTAGAGCAAATGTCTGGAAAAAGTCTGGATTTTCTCGGCACGACGTGACCAAAAAAGTACAAAAAACGGCCATTGATTTCACTATAAGTTAAAAGCAGTTTTCCAGAGATATGTATCCTCTAAAGTGCAATCCTAAAATATCAACTGTTACGAATAAAATTTTTAAAATTAGAACACACAACACTAGGCATTAGAAACAATCTCCTTTTGTAAAACGCTTGTCTGGAACAATTACTGACCTAATTTTGGGTCTGGAAAATTGGGGCAAAGGTCTAGAAAAAATCTTGAAAAAATCTGGAATTTTGCTGTCCAAAATCTGTACGAACCCTGTAACCCTCGGCGAGGGTTACTATAGTTGGGTCTGTCTGTGTGTCTTTTAAGTCATATCTCACCTATGGAGCGTCCGTCCTGAAAACGCTGTCAGGTACATAGTGGGAGACGAAGGTCAAACAAGAGGCTACTGATAGTAGCCTTACTCGTGCCGGTTCTTGAAAGTTATAAATAAAATTCATCAAAAAAATGATAAAGAAATTTGCTGCTACAGAAATATAAAGTACTTTTGCACCTCTATTACAGATTATTCAATTTTGCCCTCTCCTAGCAAAATACTCAAGTTTCAATGATATTAAAATTTGACACTGCAAGTCAAATATAAAATATCAAATATATACGGTCAATTTTCATGGGAAAATTGACATTAAAAGGCGACGAAGACAACTGTTAGATGACTCCGATGAATAAAAAAATGCAATAAAGAGAACATGCACGATCAATATTTCCGTAAACTTACCGAGCATATTTACAAACAGCTACATATGCCACGGTTCTCCCAGAATCTAAATTGATTCGGATGAATTCTAAAATTGCAGCAAAACCCCAAAGACAGACGTCACAAATGGAGTCAAACCTGTAAGCACTCTTAATCTATGCAACTTGAATGGAACCGTTCAGTTCTACGACACCAGCATCTGAGCCAACTTGTCAGTCTTGGAAAATACTTTTGCATCAAGTCGCGGAAATGACTTCTCCTGTTAACACACACGTCCACGCTTTCAGAAACACAAATCAATTTACTTGATATGATGAAAGTTGTAAGGTTCATGTTCTAAAGAATTTAAAGCCTAGAAATGCTTTCAAAACTTTGTGTTTTGTTGCGTTTTACGCTCACTTACATTTCGTCGCCATTTTGAATTTGAAATCAAGTCGTGGTTGAAAACAGCCAGAGTGCGCGTGCGCGCAAAATGCGACACAAAAAACAGACGAAAAAAATAATAAAAAACGGAGCCCATTCCTTGACTCGTTGGTTACCGGCACGGGTAAATATTTGTGGGATTTTCTCTGAAACCGTTCCGTTGCAGAGATACAGCACCCCGTTCAAGGCCCATACGTACAGTCGGCCATTTTATTTCATGGCTACGAAAGACTGGGACGAGTGTTTGAGGCGAGGATTTGTACTTTAGTGTTTTTTCATTTGCATTGGATTCGGCACGTAAAAAGTTCGGGCTTATTAAGATACTTTGCTTTTAAGGTTAACATTCTTTCGTGTCTTTTTCATTACCGCATCTAAAAGAAAGAACTTTATCTCCCAAGAGGACTGTATTAGAAAATATTGAAGCTCTTGTCAGTCCAGATATTGGTCCAGACGAATATGAAGTGCTTCGCGTTTTCGTAGGCTACGATAAAACGCTGTACAGGCAGAGGGCAAGATGCCACAATCAGAGAACGCGGTTCGCTTTGCATTGAGTGGTATGTCCAGTATGTGCGCGGCATCAGGTACAACACAGTTTTAAAAAGTTCAAGTAGGTTCAGCTATATCGCCATTGAGTTTTAAAATACTGAGATCTCTTATTTGTATTTTATTTTATCCGTCTTCTCAGGTCTGTTATGCCGTTTCTTTTAACACGGTTTGGCCATGTGCTTTTCTACAGGATCATTTTTTGTCAATCCATAGTTTTACTTGTCAGTGAAGAGATATAATGCATTTGAACTCTTGGTCTTTGGTCATTGTGTTTACCAATGTGTCTGAGTCTATTAATGTATGAGTAAGAATTTAGTTACAGTTTTTGAACATCAATAAACGCTTGGGCATTCATGTGGGCGTTTTATTCTAAGCTACACCGTACTGACGAGTCCCAAACGGGACGAAACAGCTGTCTACGCTTGCAAATCCTGGCTTATTCCGAGCTCCTAATCATATTGGTTCACTAGCACGCTTCTCTTTTACGTGGTATGTCAGTCATTCGTTCACCAGTTTTGTATTTAAAATACTTTCAGATTTAGCTAATGCTAAGTTCATGATTCAGACACCTTCAAAACCTATATCAGTTTTAAAATAAATATTTGCGTTGATAAGTATATCGACAGTTTTTTTTTTGAAAACATAACTTGGTAATCGAATACAAATAGCATTTCAAACCGTGACAAAGAAAGAAACTCCACGTGTTTAAAATAAATGTTTCTTATGATTTTGACTGTGCCAAAACACCACAGAAATGGCTGAACTTTGTTTATTGATAAAATCGCCAATTGGTCAAGAGATTCTGAAGGAATTGGGTTGCTTTTTTGCCTTTTATCAAATAAAATTTATTAAAGTTTATACTATTCGGTAACAAATTCAACTCTAGACGCTGTTCCGTGTCACTGATTTTCACGCCAGCTAGCAACCTTTTTTTCACAGCGATGTTAAATCGCCAAATATTTTTCTCTCAGTTATTTAACTGTGTACTGAACCTGGATTTACTGACCAAAACTATGTTTTACAAGACACCAAACATTAATTTTTCTTTAAGATAACGCTATAAAAAGGGAATATTTAAAATTTGAATTTTTCTGTGAAATATATATATATTGTATTCTCGTTGCTAGAATGCACGTCATGAGCATATATTAGCACAAATTAGGCTGGTGTTTTTTCATTAAGTTGAAATATTTGTCTAAATATTGAAAGAGATGCAACGTTCTTTTATTCCGATGAAAGTTATTCTCTCAACCAAAGCAGTTCTCTTTCCCTCTAATATTTACGTAGTGTTTTATGTGTTTATATGTTATGTTAGTTGTATGTAGTTATTTTTCAGTTATGCACACAATTGCTTAGTTATATTAATTGTTTCCGAGTTTATTGTGTTATACTTCAAGTTAATAAAGGTGTCTTTATAACAGCAGTAGTAATAAAAACAAAACACCCACACACTGACCAGCTTGAAAGCTACACTCTAGCTCTTTTTTTTATAAAAACAACGAGGATCGAACTGACAATTTAAGAACAAGCTCAGGCTGAGGCTCGATAACTATGAACTGAAACTTGAAACTGAATTCTTCAGGTAAACTTGACCGATACTCGTAATTTAACTTAGCAACACCGTATAAAACGCAAAGAGATTCATTGTAATCTGAGCGCTGACTTTTCAACAAACAATGAAGGTAGTTTGCCTCCAAATACAGCCTTACAATACACCTGCGGTGCCAGGCATTTCGTTTTAAAATCCTTGTTTCTACTTTGTTTCTACCTCAATATAAGACGTTCGTAGAAATAAGAACAAATTAAGAACAAATTGAGGCTGAAGCAGCCAAAAAATTAAGAACAATGAGCCTCGGCAAAATTTACTGGTTCTTTAAAAACAAGCGTGTATGTTCCCTTCCTTACATCTATATGCTCGATGTTTTTTCCTAATATATCTACTTTTAGATATACAAGATATATACAATGTGCCCTCCCGGTTACCACCATAACGGCATTATGGCAGCTCGTGAACTTGGGCACACGGTACGGTTACACATTGTAGGATTGCATTGTGGAGTCACCAGAGTGCTCAAGCTGCGAGCAGTGAGCTATGCATAATGCAAATAGTGAACGTTTCACTAAGAAACTCTCTACCCAATCCTTAGAGTGCTCAAAAGCATGCGCTCGAGCTTAATATACAAGATATATACAATGTGCACTCCCGCGGTTACCACCATAATGGCATTATTGCAGCTCGTGAACTTTTAGATATATATATAACAATATCTGCTGTAACCAAATATATAAAACAAAGAATTAAAATGAATTAAACTCAATTAAAGTAGCTAAATGGATTTTTTTTATTAAAGTAGAAAAGCTACTTGTGAGATAGCTAGAATACCTAAAACAAAAAGTGACGGGTGTTGACATCCCGAGTGGAAGCAAATACTCAAACCTTAAGGCAACCCAATTGCAAGTCAGTGGGAAATTGAAAGAGTTTCTATCACATTTCAACAATGTTAATCTTTATATTAGAGTTTCATGTCTTTGGACTTGATCGTATGAGAGAAAAAAGTGTTAAAAAATTTGAAAATAAGTCTTGCTCGAAGCAAAAAAAGTAGTTGCATGTTCAGCGTTCCTTTGCTCAGTCGGGGGATTGAGACCGATACGACCGGTTAATTTTATCAACAGTTCTCTTATGCTCTGTAGCAGCAATCTTGACATTACTCTGTTGCTAATCTTGCCGATATTGCCCTATCTCACTGATTGAGCGGATTTGATCCACCCTTTCGGCTGTTCAATGCCGGCGGACCGTAGTTTGAACCTTCTAAAATTTTGAAAGTGCAGGGACAAGAGCTAGTTATGAAACTTTGCGACCGGGATTACCAAAGATGCAATTATTATTTTGTGCGATGTGTGTGGAAGAATAAGCATAACTGTACTGCAAATGCCTTGGTGTGCTAGTGGTAATAACACAGCCACTAAATAAGGAACTAAGGCCGCGCGGGTCATAGGGACTAAGCCCGGCGTACTGAAAGTGAAACCCTTAAAAAAGAGTGAGCCGTGGACAGTTGTTTCGTCCTTGTTGGGCCTCATCAGCTGGTCCAACAAGGCCAAAACAGATGTTCACGGCTGCTAACAATCATGCTCTCTCTTTTTTAAGGGTTTCAGTACGGACTTAGTCAATCTAACCCGCAAGGCCATAGTGTCCTATTTAGTGTCATTACCACTAGCACGCATGTGCAACACAGTCACTTTTAATAATAATGATAATGATAATGATGATGATGATGATGATGATGATGATGATGATGACGACAATAGCTCTATTAGTTTTGTCATAAATGGCTTTTAAAAACCTAACTACAATGACAAACCTGATGAAGAGAACTTTGGGCAGATAATTAATTATAAAAACTGGGCGAAAAGACAACGAGAGATTAAATCTTAGCTTAATCCAGGGCTCAAAGTTAGCGACCAACTGGTCGCAATATGCGACTAATTTTTGCCCAATGCGCCTAAAAGTTTGAACTTGGTCACACAGTTGCGCCTAAAAATTGAAAACTGGTCGCACAAATGCGCCTGGAAAAAAAGACGAACTTTGAGCCCTGTAACCCCAACCATATTTTATACATTTAAATAATGGACTATAATGACTGACACATAATAAGAAATACTGTAGTACTCATGAAAACGTTTCTTAACTGTGATTGACTCTGAGCAACACAAAACATTTACTTGGTTGATTTTCTTTTTATTGTTACAGTTACGAATCCAATCGACGTAATCAAGATCAGGATGCAGCTGGACAATGAGCTTGGGACAAAACAAGCAAGTGGTAACATTTTTAAGGACAGATACTATAAAGGGTTTCTCTCAGGAGGGCGACGAGTTGTTGCTGAGGAAGGGTTAAGAGGACTCTATAAGGGGTACGAGTTGTTTAATTTGGTGTTTTGATATAAAACAGAGAAAATTATGAACAAAATTTGATAAATTGGCATAACTGGATTTAGCATGAGCGGTATTTATGAGTTCGTGCAATTAGTATAGGTAATTGCACCACTTCGAGTTCAGTTTGGAACTAATTTGCACAAGTGGGTTTTTCAAAAAGTATCAAAACTGCATGAGCCTGTAGGGCGAATACAATTTGAGCTTTTTGAAAAACACACGATTGTAAATTATTTTCAAATTGAACGAGAAAAGCCGTGTGATTACGTTTTAATTATACGTAACAAAGTTACAAAGCAAGTTCTGCTTTTGCACGCTGGCAATTTTGCAACTTTCATCTTCAAGTATCACGCCGCCAAAACAAAAGATTTGATTGGCTCTAGCCAAACTCTCTTGTTTATAAGCCAATCAAAAGCGGCAATTCTGTGACAAAATTGCTCTAAAATAACTATTTCTGAATTAACTCTTTTTTGTACTTTGTTTAGAAAAAACAACACTGCTCTCAGCCAATCAGAATCGAGTAATTTTTTTATGTATATTATCAATAAACATCACAAAACTGCTACGTTGCCAGCGTGGTGATCCCCGATGATGTAGTGGCAGGGCTTACCATTTAAGAATATTTGGTGAGTGAAAAAAGCTCGCCTCAACTATTTGAGGTGAGCGATTTATCCCATTGAGTAAACGGCTAATAAAACCCTTGAAATGACCCTACTGCACATCGCAAAGTTCCTATGAAAACTATGTTTCATTCTCATACTCTTAAAAAGATCCTCGGCTATACAACAATATTGGGTCTTATATGAAGCTTTTTTTAGCCTGTGTCCACATCAGGACTTCAAATTTGATAACTCTGTGTGTAGCTTATGCCAACTAGTTTATTTTAACCGTTTTTATAGTTTGAATTTCATGCACACAGCCGGTGCCATTAGTATGTGACGTGTTTACGTTACAGTGCCATTCTCCATCCTCCATGAATTCAAAAGCAATGAACAAGTGGGGGTCTGATACTGCAACCGAAACACGTCACATTTCAAGATAACGGCACGCGGGAAATTCAAACAATGGAAATATTCAAAATAAATCACTTTGCGTGAGCTATATATATATATATACAAAGAATGATCAAGTGTGAGCCGCTGATATGGACCCATGGTAAGGAAAATTCTTGTTTTAGGTTAATGTTGTTGGACTGCCCAGGATCTTTTTAAAAAAGTAAATTACATATAATTGTATTACTAAATATAAAAAGATTTAGTACAAAAGTAAATCACAAAAATTAAGCGCAAGCGATGGTGAGCGAGAGCCATCGCTCGCCTGTAGTGACTAGCACGCGAGTTGGAAACGGTAGAAACTTTAGGGCAGTGCTACAATTTGTCTATGCAAAAAGAAATCAAATGTCCTAATGCTTATTATTCTACAACAACTGATGCGGTCTTTGTTCATATCTAATTTCTAAGGTTGCTCGCCTCACTGCTGAGGGAAGGATCCTATAGCACCATTCGCTTAGGTGCTTATGAACCTTTAAAAGTTTTGTTCGGCGCCACAGACCCCACAAGTACTCCCCTTTGGAAGAAGGTGGTTGCAGGCGCAATATCAGGAACAATTGGCAGCGCCATTGCAACTCCGACCGACCTTGTAAAAGTCCGTTTTCAAGCTGCGGGGCCTGGGACCAAGCCACCTTATAAAAACACTTTTTATGCATTTGCAGCAATTGTACGAAGAGAGGGCGTACGGGGATTATGGGCAGGCGTTGGTCCCACAGTGCAAAGGGCAGCTATTCTTACTGCCTCGCAGATTCCCTCGTACGATCACACTAAACATACCATACTAAATGCAGGGTTAATGAAAGAAGGGCCCCAACTGCATATTGTATGTTCAATGGTTGCTGGTTTAGTGACAGCTTTTGCTACTTCTCCCGTCGACGTCGTCAAAACTCGGGTAATGAATCAGAAGAAAAACAAACACGGAAAGCCGTTGGTTTACCGAAACACCTGGGACTGTATCGTGAAAACAGTGCGGAGTGAAGGGCCTTTAGGGTTATACAAGGGGTTTGTCCCTAATTGGATGAGAATTGGACCACATACCATAGTTTGCTTTTTCGTTTTCGAGCAGTTACGAAGACTTGTTGGGATGCGACCGATTTAACTAACTCCGAGGCACGCATGCGCAGTTTTTGAATAACTTAGAAATTATACGTTTTGACAGAGAAGTAAATGGTTTTCTAGTGCGGTTATTCTTAGAAATTATGAACTTATAAAAATAATCTTTAGTAGTAATGTACACATTTCAAACAATTTAAGCAGGCCTCGTTTCAAATTACAAACTGGTAACAAATTGTGGCAAGTCTGCCTTTCTCGTCATAAAAGGTGATGCGAGATAGCGTTTTTCCAACATATTTAAGCCTGTTACACAAAACCAGGTATAATTTGAAAATTTACCAAATAGGTTTGTAACTGCTCGCGCCGTGGAGAGCAGAACAAGATAAATAGAGATTGTTGACATATTCGGCACAACTTTCATTACTGTCCGACTTAAAACCTAAATCGCAACTTTTATATATCAGTCCCGAATACTGAAGGTGGGAAATGTATAGCAGTAAGTTGAAAGTACACTTCATTCTGTGAACTTTTATTGTGGTTTGCTCTAAGCCTTCCACTTATCGTATAACATACAAACAAAAGATTGTATTCATAATTGTGGGAAACTGTGAGAGAAAGTTAATTATCCTGATCTTACAACATATAGAGAGTAGAATGTAAATTCATCTGTACTGGTATGTAAAATATAATCACTAGTTAAACTTTTGTTGCACAGTACAATTTTTG
>JAOEJH020043013.1:0-10579 GCA_025448215.2 Palythoa grandis
GTCTCCACGGTCCCTAATTCAACAAATAAAGTCAAGAATCAAAGAGATAAAAGAAGATGAATATTCAAACAATTTCGCAAAGGTTCAGGTCTGTGCAATGTTTCGTGTGGGAGATATTCGAAGAAATGTTTTGCTCAGATTTATAAGGCTTTGTATGGAGACGGCATGTAATGTTTGTGTTCCTCTGAGGGGCACAAAATATGGCGGCCGGAAGCGAACAAAAACATACGTCATCGAGTTTGCTATAAAAAGCGTCTCGGCCTCCATTTTAGTATTGTGTCACGCAAAAGCTAAGAAATTCGACCTTGCTTTATTACAAGACAAAACACCCTATCAAACTGAAAATTTGTGAAAAGATAAGTCTTCAGCTGTTCTAATAACTAAGTAAACTAAAATCTTCTATATCTATCCTTCGGCACTGGCCGGGATATTTTGCACAACAGTTTTCCACAGGTTTCGGTCCAACATAGCATTACTTAGATCTGCTGGGGCGATGCCCGTGTCCCTCGATAGCATTTGAGGGAAAGTCATTCTACGACTTCGGATCGGGATGTAGGGATAGGAGGAGCGATGAAATAGATTCATCCTCTGCCTTTAGGCAGTGTCCGGCGAACAGGACGCGCCTCCGCCTGAGTGTGTCTGAAATGGGTGCTAGTTTTCCGTAAATTCTTTCCTTTGTAGGGTGCTCATTCCAGTGGATATTCAGTTTCACCCTAAGGAGGAGGTTCGTATAAGTTCCATCTAGTCTCATCTAAAATCTTAAAAGGATTGATAATTCCTTAATATTTAATTTTGATGACGTCACGTGAAAACCAAGAATGAGAAAGTCCGAATGAATCAGAAAGGATCCGTACTGGGACGGGGGACACGGTTAGCTTTGGTATCGCAGGAAAAAGACTGGGGCCGAGTATTGGCGGCCATGTTTGAAATGATAGCACGTTCCTTTCGCGCATGTGGCGCACCAAGTGATGCAGATCTTTTGAAAATTATTCTTACGATGTCAGATTGAATGCTTTGGCAAATAAGAAGGAGTAGAAACTGCTCTGCACAAAAACTTTTGCAGAATCGGTGCAGTGAAAGCTTATCTATTTGTATCATAACATAAGTCTAAAGACAACGTTGGAATGCTTGTGCAGCAACCCAATGTTTTTTTGACTGAACGCTTTCGACTCGTTCCGTTCAGAATTTTAACTGAAACAGACAAGAGGTTAACTACTAGTTTAGTGACTTAAAGCAGCTTTGCCAGAAGAAAAACTGTTGTTTAATATGCGCAGGTCAAAACGTCTGTCTGGCAAATTTTTCAGTTCACCGGATTCTGGATTGAGCGATGAGGAGCAAAGTCAAACCAGGGCTACCAGATCGTCCGGAAAGAAACAGAAAGTATCATCCTCTGAGAAATCTCGGTTGAAGTTGGGCCGTGATAAGTCGCCGGTAAGAAGCTGTGGATTAGAACCGAAGACACCTCGCAGCTCGTCCCGATTAAAGAAGAAAGCCAACAGAAATTTCACGTTGCCAAGCAGGGAATCTGTTCTTGATGATCTTTCGTCACCTCTACATGGGAGTACTAGTACGGAAAAAGCCCGAAACTTGAAACCCAGGAAACTTATCAACAACTTTGTCAGGGAGTAAGTTGAACTTTCCATCAGTTAAGATCGACAGATCTACATCTACATTTACATGTTATTGAATCGGTTAAAGACCTTTTCAGGTATCACCGCAACAGCACAAAATGTTATTAAATTGGGAGAAATCGTTTAAAACTATTTAAAATAATATCTAGCCTCATCAACATTTGATGCCGATGCCTATGATCAGTTCTAAATTACTGTTGGTGTGAATGGTTATAAAACCCTATGACTTTCTTCTATGTTAGGTAGCTGTTCTCTGTTTTCCTGTTGAGTATTACAGATTTTTCTTTTGAGCAAATAATAAACAAGTGCAAGTAGATTACCATATCTAGGCACCATATCTAGAACAAAACATTATAAAACTCCATATGAAATGTATAAGTTTATTATTCATTTAATCTGGAAGATGTGATGCGAGAGGGTGAACTTGTTACAGTTAACATGTAAGACTCGTGTTTAAACCCTGACAAGACTACTACATTACCTGTAACTACACTACTCACTAGGCTTTTTTCCTAAGGGTAATGAACTTTTAGTCCACAGGAATTTGCCTTGTGAGTGTAACCAATGATTCCTGAGTGAAATTGCCTATTGGGAATCTCTGTGGATACATGAAAAAGAACAAAAAAATAACCTGTGATAGTTCTGAGCTAAAAACCTTGTTTTATGGGAACCTGAGATCGGCTAAGCCAATCACAGAGTAAAACTCAGTAAACACAGGAAGCTGTCTGCCAAATAAGAAATCAATTTGATTTTTACCTTAGGTAATTTATTCATGTGTGACCAACACTTTGTGGGAAAATTGAAATCCAAGCTAAATCCAATCCAAATTTCAGTGGGAAAATCTGAAGCGAAAGCGTAGTGCCAGAGTGACCTTTACTATTATGCCCTTGAATAAGACACTTTAAATAACTAATTTGTTCCAGTCAACTCAGTTGTATGAATGGGGGATTGAGCGCAAGCGTCATCTGGTGGCTAACTGGCAATGTATTAGTGTCTTATCTAGGGGGAGTTTTGAAAAAATCTTGTCCACTTCACTCTACAGAAACTGAGGAGTGTGTCAGCTTTGTGCACCACTTATGCTCAGGTACCTTTTAAGTAGTGCAAAGTGTATAAACGTTTGTTTACTTTTTACTTTTTCTTTATAGACGCTCATCCTATAATGCTGATCGAGACACAGGAGTTTTCACTTCGGATAGTGAAATGTCAGATTTCATTGTTGACGATGATGTTGATAATGATAATGATGAAGAGAGTTTTTCCAGTGACAGTGATGAGGAAAGTGAACAAGGTATACTGACAAAGAAGAAAAATCATTCACTTAAAGATGAAAAAGCAAACTTGAAAAGCACAAAGAAAAGAGCAAAAAAAAGTAAAGGTATTTCTTCAAGTGATGAAAATGAAAGTTCTGATATTCCATTGTCAAAACTGGCAAAGAAATTACGAGGAACAGAAAAACTTGAAACAAGCTCAGATGATGACAATCTGCCAAAACCAACAAAGAAATTGAATAATCATGTGCTGAGTGATGATAGCGAAAGTGAAAGCTTGACTGGTGCCAGTGATGTTAATTTATCTGTCAAACAAGAGGAGCTTTTAAATGCTGAAAGTCCAGAAGACCAGGATTTATTGAAAACTCGTTCAGGAAAAGTAAAAAAGAAGAGGAAAATAAATGCAGTTGTTGAATCTAGTGAATCTGAATCTGGAGAGACTCAAACACGAGTGGCTGATAATAAGATTCATAAAAGTGATAGCAGTGAGAGTGATGATCAAAACACATCCTCAGTTTTAGTTGCACGGCCTCATTCCAAAAGACTGCAGAAAATGACAAAAAAGCAAGAGGAGAAACATAATAAACTTTTTAGTGCTTTAATTCAAAAACGTAAAAATGCTTATATGGGTGTTGAAACTAAAATCTCTTCAAATCTAGAAAAGGTTTCCAAAGAAGGAAATAGAAACACATCTGAAAAAGAAGCAGAAACTGATTCTGATACAAGCTCAAGATCTGATGAAAAAGTGGAAAATATGATCTGCGAAAATGGTAGTGAAATGGATGAAGATGAAAGTGACCGGGAGTTTGTTGTTGCAGATGATGATGACGATGAAGAGTCTGACACTGGAATGAACTCAGAGAGGGAATCTGAGTTTCTTCAGTTGCTTAATTTGTACTCAAAGAAAATTGTTCCAGAAAGTGACAATGGTACTTCTGTTGCTGCATCTTGCAATAATTATAATGGTTTGAATGCAACACAGAGCAAAAACAAAAAGAGAAAAAAGATGCATAAGTGGCGTCGAGTGAATAACATAGAAAGTGAAGAGAGTGAAGATGATGATCATGAAGGGTTAAACAATGCCCAGTTGCCTCTGCATTCTTTTGTCTGGAAAGGTAGCATTGACGATGTTACAGATTGTCTTAAGAGAAACCCTGGCTGTATTTGTGATATTGACCCAAAGAGAAAAACTGCTCTTCATTTGGCATCAGCTCTAGGATACTCACAAATTGTAAAAATTCTTCTTGAAAATGGTGCTGACAGAAATGCCTGTGACAGTTCTCATTTGACAGCTGCAGCATATGCTGCTGATGGACATCCAGAATGCCTTGCACTCTTGCTAGATCACACCAGCATTAAATGTGCAGATAAAATCATCAAAAGAAATAATAATCAGATGTCACTGTTGCATTTTGCTGTTGGAAATTCTAGAGACGGCACTAGGGCCTGTGCTAGGGCTAAATGTCTTCAGTTGATGTTTAGCCATGACAAGAAGGCCACTTGCAGGTTATTACATCATAAGGACTACAGGGGATTTACCCCCCTTGAAGCAGCAGTTTATGCTGGACAGCATGAGGTTTGTAATATTTTATGTTTAACTGCTAAGGCTTGGTTGTTAAAAGCTATTGAACTTTAACTAAGCCAAAGTTTTGGAGAGCAATTTTGCCATACAGGAAGGACTTAAATAAAGATCCTCGTGCTTAATCATTAACTTTGTATTTTGTATTTGTAAATCAATAGCTTGATTAGCAGTACTCTGAGAATCATGGCTCAACAGGGGCTCTAATTGAGAAAAGTCATATTTCATATGAATTTTATGGCACAAAATAAATTATCAACTTGCATCTTGCAGGACTTAAAACCAAAACTGGAAATTTTAATGGTAATTTTGAGGCATTTGTGTATGGTAAACATATTGAAATTTTAACTTTATGATTTTCGTACATGGTAGAATTACTGGATGGCATTTCAATTATGTTTTTTTAGTTGCTTAATGTTGTACTCTAAAGAATGAAATTTAAGCTGAACTTATTGAATCAAGAGTCCTGATTATGATATTCAATTCAATTTTATTTAACTAACCACTAGGTATTACAAAATTAGAAAAGAAGAAAAAAAATAGTGTAGAAGTATATAACATATAACATATAATGTACAATTCTTACAAAGATTATTATAATAATAATTTTTAGTTAATTAATCCATTAATTAAGTACTAATTAATTTTACACTGGATAAACAGGCCATACCTAGGGCAAGGCAACCAAAAAAGAAACCGTGGGGCTTGTAATTTTTAGCCTACCTTTTAATGTAAACACTACAAAATAGATCTATCAACATGAAAAAAAAAATCTCCAAAACTCAAAAGGGATTTTAACTCAATTGCAAATATTTTTTATGCATATAAATAAATATCATGATCATTATAACTGCCTTGAGTTAGGAAAAAATTCTGTAACTTTTGACTTTTACTGTGAACTGTGCAATGGGAACTGACCAGAACAGAGGGGGCCAAAAGGTGGGTATATTTAGCCAGCCGTATTTTTGCTATCTTCTAGAACCAAGTTAAGTGATCCACTCTCCACTTGATTTTCTACAGCTCAGTGGGTGGTAGAGCCCCTGACCAGTGATCAGAGAGCCACTGTGTTGAACAGCAGTGTGAGAATTCATTTTATTAACACTAAAGTAACATCGATAATAAAAACATTCTCCTAATTTCAGTGTGTTGCTGTGCTTTTGGAAAGAGGAAGCAATCCTTGCTTAATCAAGACCGAGAACGATGGCACTTTGCTTCACTTTGCTGTAGAGTGTGCGTCTCAGCAGGAGACTAGTGAAGGCATCCGTCAGGATGCAGTTGTAACTTGCTTGAGACACATTCTCAACATCATGAAATCGGATATTGAAAAATGTGATATTAATGGTAAGTTTTCCAACTCTATCATAAATATGTTTTCATGTGTTTTTGTGATAAATTTGTTTTCAAATGGGCTACGTAGGAATGTAAAAGGACTTTAGCTAATTCAGCTCTTATAGCTGTAAATTTTAAAACTTAATAAAGCATTATTCATTTATCTGTCTATTTTTGTTCTTCCATCAGGTTTCACAGCTTTGATGTATGCTTGTGAGAGTGGGAATGCAGACTGCGTTAAAGTCTTACTAGAAAATGGTGCATCAGTGCTGGCCAAGGTTAGTTTGCAGTGTATACTTGTATTCTTGTGGTATTTTTTATCATTAAATATAAAATGGGAAAGAAATTTGTATTTCATTATTGGTTGCATTTAAGTTAACATAAAAGATTTTTGGGTCTGTACAAATCTGTTAAATGATAAAATTAGGTAAAGATAAAGGTAACTTTTATTTGATGTCAGTAGTTCAATCAGTTCATATAACTGGTATCAATGGAAGCCAACAGTGTGCCCTTTACCCCCTCCCTCTGTCAGTGCTCCGTTTTACGGATATTTAAAGCTAAAGTTACACTGGTCAGAGGAATATCAAAACAGATGCTGGGGTCTCTGTGAATCGAACTGACCTCCAGCACAGAAGGCATCACACTTACCAACTGTGTTACATGCCTGCTCCTAAGGTATAAGTTGACATTTTCAAGACATTAAACTGCAAAACAGAAATTCATATATATTTAATCTCACATGAATCAGCAAGTTTTAATTTCTGTATGGCTCTTCATGATTGGAAAGAAACTTCAGCAGAAAATTAGTCATTAATTTGATCCCCTGGTGATTAACATCATTGCCATACTTAAGCAGCAGTCTTTGCCAAAGTTTTTATAAAGAATTATCAATTTGAGGACTTGTGATAAATGTTTTTACACTGTATCGAGTAACTTAAGAACGAATTGTTGTCATCAAGAATGAAATTTAAGGTATAAACTTATTGAATCCTGACTCCAAGTTCTGATCATGTTATTGCATTTAGGACAAGCATGGTACATCTAGTCTCCATTTGGCTGCGATGTGTGGTAGCACAGAGTGTGTTCAGCTCTTGTTGGATTACAAACACCAGGTGGACTGTCTAGACAAGTATGGCTGGCCTCCACTACTCTATGCAAACTTTAAGGCTCATGAGAGCTGTGTCTTAGCCTTGATGAAACCCAATCCTCGGCAGATCTTTGTCCTCGGGAATCTGCTGGGGAGATCACGTAATGAATTGGAAAAGAAACGGACCTTGAAAGTAAGTAAATTAATGGTATTTTAGAGTAAACTCCATACCACACCTGATAGCAAATTACTGTCTATTTTAAAGGGCACCTGCCCTTGAATTCAACCTTTTTCAACAAAAAACTAGAACCATTAAAGATCACAAAACTATAATTTTTAAAGCAGGCATGCCATCTCTGTCGCTGAAAAGAAAGATTGAAATCGCGAAAAATAACAAATGGAGAGCACTATATTGGAGCCTGCATGATGTCACAACGTCAAGTCAGCATTCCACGTGTGTTAGACTTACAGAATTTTCGAGATATTCAATGTTATATCTAGTTTAGTTTAGAGTAAGATGTTGATTAAAAGCAAGAAGACAAGATTTTCACTGTCAATGCTTGTGTTTAAAGATCTTAGCTAAATGGGTTTCACGTTGTGACGTCACCAAGTCTCATCTGAGCCCGTGCTCAAATGGCAATATGGCACTCTCCATTTGTTATTTTTTGCGATTTCAATCTTTCATTTCAGCAACAGAGATGGCATGCCTGCTCCAAAATTTATATTTTTGTGATCTACAAAGGTTCTAGTTTTTTGTTGAAAAAGGTCAAATTTGAGGGCAGCTGCCCTTTAAGACAACCTTAAACTTGTTGATTATGTTACTTTTTACTATAAGTTTGGCTTTTTTGCAGATGCATACTGTATAAAATTATATTTTCATGCAAAACTACTGTAATTCTATTTTCTCGAGCAAATCAAGTTATGATAGGCAGATGTTTGTTTCGATTTTTTTGCCTCATTGGGATATGCACTTGTTTTTCTAATTCGGCTACAAAAGCAAAGCTCCTGAATATATGTTGTTACTGTAGGTTGTGAGGAGTGTTCTGGTTTCACTTGCTAACCACGATGCTTATTACACCGTGTTTAATGACTTCATCCGAGCTCATCCCGAGATGTTAGATGAACACAATGTTGGCCTGTTACAACACACTTGGAGAGCAATATTAGACTTTGATAACAAGTGTCGATGGTTTTGGAGAAAACTTGAAGAAATAGGGTAAGTTTCATTTGCAGTATCTATAGAGCTAACTGAACTTGATTATTGAAAAGGAAAAATGCACTGTTATAAGTAGAGAGAACAATGAGACCGTTAGAAAGCAAGGAGTCAGTGCTTTGTGTTGGAAAAGCTAGCTACGTACAAATATGAGGAACAATCTGTACTGTATATTTTTGGTGATTTGTCACAAGCCATAATGACGTTACTCCAAAATGTACATTGATTGGGGGGGGGGGGCATGTGGGGTGGGGAAGAGGTAAGAGGGTGAGGTGTGGTGGGACGTATTTAATATGGCCAGCCCAACAGCTCTCTTTCCCCAGCTGTAATATAAAATATGCTGACATAAGTATCTATCTATCTTAAGTACTAGATCGGGCAAAACAGGGTTGGAATCGTCCTTTTTAGGGTTCATTAAGAATCAGTAGAAAGGGTTATTAATTGTTAGTGTTACTGTAAATTAGGGTTAGTGTTAGATTTGGGACATAGGGTGCGCAGCTTTTGATACAGTAATGCTTTTTGTGAAACCTGCTTTTTGTATGTTTTACTGCTCTTTGTGTTAGACCACTGGCCATGTTTTAATCCAGCAACCAAACATGTTAGTTCCTCAGAATTCCCTGCATTCCATCAACAAGTCTGCTGCCTTTGGGCATATGGACCCTCTTTCAGAAACTCTAGGGACAGCCTACTTGTGATGTATGCAACCTCAACGTGGCTGATGCAATGTATCGTTGTTAACCACGGACAACGTTTAGAAGGCGTTAACTGAGATTTTCTGTTTTGTTCACAGAGTGGCTGGCTATATGTACAGTGGTATAAGCCTTGTTATTGATCGCGAGGATATCCTTGGAAGTGCAATGCAGCAAATCGGTGGACGATTAGAGCATTCTTTGAGGAAATCGTCATTTAACATAACATTCAAGGATGAACCAGGTTTTAATATCGTTTTAAATGTTGTATCTATGAACAACGTCAAATCCACGTTACGTGGAATGTAAATCGTTAAATCAGACAATAAATTAATGAATCCTACTTACTTTGTTCTCTTTGAAACTAGACCTTGTACTCGGTACTTTTTGAACGTCACCATATTAGACAAGAAACTGCAAATCTACTTAGTACGTATAATTATTCTGTTTTTCAATTACATAATGTTCTTTTTTAGCCATCCCGTGTTAAAGCAAATACAAAAAGACACGATCTACAGTATCATACCATGTCTTTTCCAATGTACCAACATGTTAGGTCATGTTCTGTCTTAACTATCGTATGCTCAACATGTTGTGTCGTGCCTTGTCATTTCTATTTGCATCCATATTTTGTGACATGCTCTGTAGTTTGTAACGTTTCAAAATATTGAGTCTTGTTTTGGCTTTCCTACTGTACAGACACGTTCAGTGTCCCCTGTCCTGGCTGATATCGATATGTTTTGTCATAGCCATAAGAACATTGATGTCTTGACATGTCCTTACTTACCCACCTCGGGGATTCAGAAGGAGGCATGGCATCGTTGATAAATCAGCTACTGTCTGTTCTGGGGATTCCCAGTTTGATTCTCCGTATAACTCTAACGTCTGTTTCGACTTGCCTCTGATCCTAGTATTAGCTGTAAATACCCGTAAAATGGAGCACTTTCAGACTGTCGGCTTCTTCTGATACCACGTCTGAGCTGACGAAACTATTGACGTTAAATAAAGTTACCTTTACCAGGTGTTTTTTCTTGTGTATAGATTTGAACTTCGATCCTATGGTGGTGATAACTTATGGAGTGTCAAAACGTGCCGCTCTGTAAATAATGAATAATTCCATTGATATTCTTGTTTCATAGGAATATGTACTGGGCCCAAAAGAGAGTTTTTTAGTTGTTTCGGCAAAGACATCGTATCTCCAGAGAGAGGCATTTTTATGCCCACAGATGACTCACAGTACAGGTTTGTCAGTTGTACTTGATATAGGCATTATTGTCGTGTGCTATGTGCTGTGAAGCTTGGAAAAACCGTCTTTGAAAATTTACTTGCAAATTATTTTGTTTAGATGTTTACTTTTGACTGTTAAACATAGATTTCAATGTGATATTCAATCATGGGGAAACATTAAAAAGTCCGTTAATGAAGTGTATATTGTAAGTGTATATTTCTGCAAAATGTTTTTAGGAGTAAATTAACGCTCAACATATGTGGCTTCAAGAAACGAACTACTGTAGGAAGACTACCACTTAAACTACAAATTTCTCTGAATATTCTAAAATGTTGGATACAGTTAGAACAACTACCTACAGACAGCATTAATCATTTCTAACAAAATGTCACAAGAAAACAAACAAGGTTTAATCAATAAGGTAAACAATATCTGTAATAAGAACGATATTGACAAATCTAAAATAAATCTTGAGAATCCTTCACATGCAATAGGAAAAGTAAAAAATAACATCTCAGCATGTTTAAGAAAACATCAAATAAAACTTATTAATTT
>JAOEJH020043213.1:0-10577 GCA_025448215.2 Palythoa grandis
AATGATAATGATAATGATAATGATAATGATAATGATAATGATAATGATAATGATAATGATAATAACAATAAAAACCTATCCTACCAAGATAGGTGGACTTGACCAACGAAAGGGATCAGTTTCTTGAGTCTCAAATTATTGTTCATTATCTCATCAATGAATGACTCTCCTCATTAGAGGGGCTAGATCTTAGCCCACATGCAAAGCCTAGAACTCGGCCGGGTCGTGCAGGTAGGAGACGTGAATGATGAACACTGCTTCGACCTGAATCCCCTCTCGGTGTATCCTTTCTATTGAGTTTTCATTAAGTAGCAGGAACTAAGGGCAATCATATTTTACTTGGATAATGTTTATAGTAAAATCAAAACGGTTTTTTAAATGTTATAATATTCCAAAATCCGTACCTAGTTAGTAGCTTCAATTTTATGTTTCCGGTTTGTTTTCCGTCTGACAACACGTAGAGCACCCGGACCTTCAAAAAGGGTTCTCTGTATCTTCTCCCAAACAGCTCCGAGGTGGCTTTTTCTAACGCTCTATTGAGGTAGGAAAGACCACCTAATGAAAAAGATTAACACTGTGGTGAGAGTGGGAAAGTTTTTGTTTGGATGGGAACACCACCGCAGATAAAAAGCACTCTTCTTAAAGGATGTGCAGGCTGGTTGTATTTGTCTGACAATCATAATCAACTCATAACTTTCACAATGGCAATAGCAATGGCAATGGCAATGGCAATGGCAATGGCAATGGCAATGGCAATGGCAATGGCAATGACAAATGACAAATGACAAATAACAAATGACAATTGACAAATGACAAATGACAAACGACAAATGACAAATGACAAATGACAATGGCAATGGCAATGGCAATGGCAATGACAAATGACAAATAACAAATGACAATTGACAAATGACAAATGACAAACGACAAATGACAAATGACAAATGACAATGGCAATGGCAATGGCAATGGCAATGGCAATGGCAATGACAAATGACAAATGGCAAATGACAAATGACAATGACAATGACAATTGCGATGTATTTAAAGTTTAGTTTGTCATAACTTTTAAGAAAGCAATGGAACGTCAGATCATGGAGGGAGTGGTGATCAATAATTGTAAAGCAGATATTATGAGTCAAAACATTCACTCGTATATGTATATTGCGCTTGTTTATGTTCCTGTTTTAGCCTTTTTTGATCGTTGTATTATTGTTGTTATTCAGTCTTTCTCGCTATGAGTCCTTGGTATTATCTCAAGATAATACTGAGTATCTTTGTAGCTGCGACCATGCTTGTGGCAAAATATATTTATATTTTAAAAATAGTGATATATCTAGAAAGTCTTGTAGGGTTTTTAAAACTATATATTCTAAATAAAAACGAAGAAAAACCATAGATTTTACCCTCTAATAAAGAAGAATAGCTACGTGAGTTCCGATCAAGGTTCCTAATCTTCTCGTTGAATTCGTACGAGGTCTCGTACTGGCCAATCTCAATTGCAGTTGCTGCTCGTGTGCCAAAGATGATCAGACCAGCTCTCGATCCACCAGGTTTGACTTCAAAAGCGTTCGTTAAGCCTTGAATAACTGTCTTTGATCTCCTGAAGTTCATTTCGCTAATGCTAGGTGACATATCCAGAATAAACCCGATGTCTGATAAGAAACACGGATTTGAGACACCTGTAAAAAAAATTAAGCAGTCATTTGTCTTGTTTTGATATAAAGATGATACTAGACTGATCAACAAAGAAGTAAATTTCACAGGATGGTAAAGAGGGGTTGCCCCAGATAACGAATCACCGTTTTATTTTTTTGGTAGAATTGAGGAATCAGTTTAAGACGCACTTAGTTGAAACGTTAAATGTTCTACAAAAACAACAAAAGGTGTTGAGTAAATTTTCATCGCCGTAAAATCTATAAACAAAGCTGACGTTTCGAGCGTTAGCCCTTTGTCGGGGCAATTCAAAAAAGTTGAAACTGAGTTGAAAAGTTGAAAAGCTAAATGGCGAATTTTGCGTACACCGTGAAATCAAATCGTAAAGCACAGAGTAAGTATTAAAAAAAAAGTTGTTGTAGTTTGGATGTTTTTTGGTAGGAACCTTTATCTTGTTTGTTAGAAAATGCAAATTAATCAAAGTTGGTTTCTCGAGTTTCTCAGCATAAAGCCGGGAATATGTATATTGTAATGAAAAAAAACATTAAAAAAAGAAAGAAAGAAAGGAAGGAAGGAAGGAAGGAAGGAAGAAAGAAAGAAAGAAAGAAGGAAGGAAAGAAGTGAATGAATGAATGAGTGAATGAATGAATGAATGAATGAATGAATGAATGAATGAATGAATGAATGAACGAACGAACGAATGAATGAATAAAGCCAGGAACACACTAGGCAAATTTGTACGCCAATCGCAGCGACTGGCGAGATACGCCTAGTGTGCATGTTATAGCTACTGCGATGGCCAGTTTCGCTGATCGTAGGGACTGGCGTATAGCCTATAGGTTTGCCAGTAACTAGCATGTCAGATAGCGGCGATTAAATACGCGGCAATTCGCAGAAATTCCTTCCTGGGATGTTTGTAAAGTTTATTCAACCGGTCAGGATTCGAGTTTGTATCACTTGGCAACTTTCTAGACCTGTGAATCACTTCCGCAAATGCCCTGGGACCGAAAAAACGCGGAATTGCTATATTTGTCCCCGTACACCACGGACGACAGCCGATCAAATTCGCTGTGGTCGGGGTAAAAATCCGCCCAGTGTGTCACCGGCTAAATTTAATGAAGACGCTGTATATTTTTTTTCCACGGGTCAGATAATCGTTGTTTATAAGGGTCAGATTTTGCCTAGACTGTTCACTCTATTTCTTACATTATATACCTTGAGCAAAAGACCCCAATGGACACAGGAAGACGAAGAAAAACAATGTTGCCACAGCCAACGCCATCATAAAGCAGCTACTGTGAAAAAAGACAAGAAACAAAGCATTAAAATTGTTTCCCAGTTGTTTTATCTGTTCTAAGAAAACGATCAATATCTGTTATTATATGGTTGAGTAATTCCACATGCTGTGATTGGTCAGTTTGAGATCAATAAAAATAACTTACATTACAGAGCGATTTAGTTGTGCTTATCAGTTAAAACAATATGATTATTGAGTAAGTTTAAATCACTAGTAAGTCGGCAAGAGTGTGAAATATTTATTTCATTCAATAGAAAAAATGTGGCCAAACTCATGCTGTTGTAATGAATAAATCGAGATTTGAAATGTAATTTATTTTTTCAGCGGCAGATTTACCCGCTATTCGCTGGGATTGCTCATGAATCCGAGCAAAACATTTTTTCCCCTTCGATCTGCTAGCTAGACTGATAACGGCTGCGAATCTAATTGTTTTATAAAAGACAAGCTTTTTGCATATGAGCCAGGTTTCTAACATAAAGAGATTATCAAAGATGTTTGCATCTTCGCTCCTTTTTTGCATTGCGAAGAGGTTCTTTTGAAAACAATTAACGCTCCTCAAAAATTTTCTGTAGCAATATCACACCACGTAGTAGAATTTATGTTACTGAAATCAGCTTTGAAACAACAGTGCAAAATGTATTTATTGTTAACAGACTTTATTAATAGCCAAGAAAAACCACAAAACCACGTCGAATACCTAGAAACCACATTTCGATTGGTTACGAATAATTTTCGAAAATTAATTTGGGTTACGACCTTACTCACAAAGATGAAGACAGTTTTATAATGGTTACACCTCTACCATGCAGGTAGCCACAAAAATCTTTTAGGAAGCGAGGCTAAAAAAAAAGGTTAATCTAGGCCTTATTCTACCAAACACCTAATTTTACACAAACTAAGCCGAATGTCTCAACTCTTGATCTGATAATTTTAAAAGACCTGATGTATTGACCATTCAGTTTTGATCGTCTGCATCCATTCTTGCATCCTGCATCCGCCCGCTTCAACGGTAGATCTAATAAATGTCCACTGTTTCCGTAAATTTAAAAGCTGAAAATTTTTATGAAGTTTTGTAATTCCGTTTGACCTCCCTCTAAAACTCAGCAGTGAAAGAAAAATTGCCTTAGGGCAACCTGTTTGCATTCACTAATCGTTATCTTCGAGATTTTTTTCATCATATATGTTTTCTTACATTCTTGCTTTTTTAGTAAGCCAAACAGCAATCTCGAAGAGACAAATACAATTTCACAACAATTTCAAGTAAGCTACATGTATGAACTTCAAATGTAATGGCTTCGAAGCTTAACACATTACTGTCTACAGCTGTTAGATTTAGCGAGCCTCAGAGTATAAACCAACCAACCAACCATTAATATAAAATACAGCATATATGAACTGAACCAGTTTGGGGCAATAGGTGAAAACATGCAGGGTGTATGGGGCTTTAAAGCTTGGATATTTCCTATCAAAAGTCACATTCACAGTTTTCATTTTTGTATGATAAAATTAAAAGAGAAAATAGACCAGCAGCACAGCAAATTTCATACCTTGTTTTCCGCTCCCAGTAAGATTAACGACTTCTCCTCCTTCAATTGATCCAATTGATCTGAAAATCACATCCAAACGGCTTTTCATTTATAGCAGCAGAGACAAGCTCTTGACCAATCAGCGAGCTATTTTCTTAGGTAAGACGCAGAGATTGTTTGCAGTCTAATATTGAGTGAGGCGACAAACCACAGTCAACATAGAATAGTAGACACTATCAAGTCAACGGAAGGTGGAGTTATATCAATTGATATAGGCTGAAATTGCCAGATTGTCAGTTTATTTCGGTTGTGTCAGAGCTTAATTTGTGAAAGAAAAAGCACGATACAACGAAATTTTCCAGAATTGAATCAATAAGAATAAAAACAATAAACTATACTGTCAAATCATTCTTTCTGTTAAAAGTATATATATATATCATATTTTTTCGAAAACGCTTGTTAATAACTAGTTGATTCATTAACTAGATATTGGGTGTTTGTAACTGTTTGTTTATCAGCGTGATTATGCAAAGTGCTTTTTGGAATTGAAATAGCGTTTTGAATAATATGGGCAATGTTGATCAATATTATTTTTCTTGAGAAGATCTTTTGTTAGCTAACTTTTGAAATTTAAAAATATGAATATATTATTAAACTTAAACAGTAAAAATGTTCAACGGTGATGAACGTAAGAACCGTCGCACATTCCTGTTTTGCCATGCGTTGCTGGCGTAAACACTCAAATTACGTGGATGGAAAAACAGCCAGGAAGGACTAAGTGTCGACGCGCTGGAGTATCGACGCGCTGGTCCAAAAAGGCGCCAATAACTTAAATATGAAGCAGCCATGTACATTAATTTTTAGACAACGCTTTTCAGAGAACAAATGCAAAAAGGGCGTTTTTAGCTTCAGTTGTAAGAAATACACGTTTAAAGTTTAAAGTTTAAACCAAAATGTAGACAAATAAAGAAAAAAGCGGTTAGATTTTTAACCAAGCGGACTGGCAAAAACACTTCACTAAATAGCTCTAACGGCCAAAGGTTTGAAGATCAACGAACAGTAAACAAAATAGACATCATTTTAGAACTGATTCAGTTATGTTAACGCATGAAACAACAAGACTTGAAAGGAAAAGATATAAAAATTGCAGACGTTAATCAAATGTATACAGAAACATAATAACTAACCAGTCTTTAGGAGCAAAGCCAAAGGATGATATATTTAGAAAATATATATTTGAATACATATATTACTTGCCTTAGAGACCGGTAAAGTGGCTGCATTTTCCCATTAGCGCGCATGCTTTAAACTCATAATATTCATATATTAAACTTCAGTGATGAATTGCTGTTGTTTGTAACACTAACAAACTGCTTCATACTATAAAAGAAATTGCCAAAATATCTAAAAGGAGCTGATTTTGTACAGGTTTCATTTATTTAACGAACAAAGATTGTATATGCATGTTTGTAATTAGGTAAAGTGGTGATAGCAGTAAGGTGAGTTTCAAAGTGGTGCCTGCTTCATCGGTTTCCGAGAGAGCGCTCAACTGGTAGCTATAGAGTCGAGTTGGCGATTCCCGATAATAAACAACGTACAGTAGCAAATACGATTAACGCAAAGCGATCATCAGGCAACTGTCAAGAAATTAAAATAGATGAGGAAATATGGGGAAAAAGTTAATTATAAAAGTGAACAATACCAGAGCAAGAAAAGCTTTAGTTCACAGTATCTTTAAATGGGTGTGTCGCTGGGGCGGGTGCAGCTAGTGAGCAAAACGAAACTGGAGCACAGTTGTTCAGCGTTCGATCGTTTATGTATTTAAACTACTAATTTTAACATAGAGAAAAGTATTGCTTTTGATCTTATATTCGAAAGCTTACAGAAGTGAAAGGAAGTTTATTTTGATCAACTGCCCAAACAGCGGGACGCTACATGGCTTCCCTTCGATCTGTTCCAACAATATGATTTGTAGTAAGTAGTACTTGCAATTGGAGTTCAAAGCAGCTGATAAAAAAAATTTATAAGTTGCAAAAGCGAACTAAGAAGAAGTGATCTTTCCGTTTGCCCAAACAGTTCAAACAAGTTTCACTCGACGCGAAAATTGTGTATCATTGACATTCATTGTTTGAGTATATTAAAACATTATTTATCAAAAAAGTATCGTTGTTCTTTTGTTTCGCCTCCAGAGATTTCTACTAAAACAATCAGAATAATCGCTCTCAATTTCTATTGGCATGCTGAAATAATCGAAATTCTTGTTCGTATTCTAGTTGTTAAATAGATAAACGAGACAGTCAATATACTGTACGTCAATTTGCAATAAGTAAAAACGGTTAGTCAACGGTTCATCAACCTTGCTTCAAAATTAAATAACTGATAGCTTAAAAATGCTAATAAAAAACAAATCTAAACGAAAAGTTTTTGCAATCTCCCTCACTTTTATCATGCACTTTTTGATATATTTTTTCCATATGCTGAACCCTTCCAGGAGCCTTGGTGCAGACGTCTCTATGCATGCTGCACCTAAACTTTGGAATACTTTCTCTTTCGATATTCGCTGCTGTATGAACACCTTAATTTAAGTAGTGAAGTAAATCGTTTCGTTTTAGAAAAGCATTTTGCTAGTTTTATTTTCAACGTTTTCATTTTTTTCTACACACATGAATTTGGCAATTTTAGATTTTTTTAGTTAGATATAAGAATAAATTAATCATTTGCATATATAATTAGAAAAACGGTTAGGTCGTTGAGAGGTTGAGGTATGTGCTCTAAACTTGCCATCGGCAAAGGATCAGTTTCGTGACACACTCAACGTTGACAATTCTGACTCCCACTCAACATATCTTGAACACCAACACAAAAGTAATTAACTTTTCCTCCACTTAATAAAATTACAAGTGTTTTCTAACAAATATTGCTTATAGTTAACCTTGAAATAAAGATTTCATTTGTTTCTTTCAAGTCTTGGTTTTGGCAAAGTTTTGAATAAATTGGCCGTTAAGTTCGTTATCGGTTTATTAACAGCCGCCTTTTTTATTCAAACTTTTAAGTTTAGCTGTTACAACAACTTTTGGCCTTCAATCTATAGTATAGCTAGCTTGCATGTCAACGCATCAAACGGATTTCTCGGTGTATATCAAGCAAGCCCATAGATAGGAAGACTCGCGTGTGCACATAACCCCATGATCCTTAGCACCCTCTGCCGACATTACAACGAAGGTTGGGTGAATTAGTAGCGGGGCTGTGGTTTTCAGTCCAGATCTGCATGTTTTTCTTTGTTATTTGCCCTCGACGCTCTGCAGAGATTCTTACCTTGAAGCTTAAAAACAGAAATATTTTACCAGCAACATTCCCCACTCCACCTTACTCCCTCACGCAAGCCTTTGAAAATTTGCATGGTCTTCTGGACCGTTGCACATTCCTGTTTTGCCATGCGTTGCCGTAAACACTCAAATTTTGTGGTTGGAAAAACAGCCAGGAGGGATTTTATCTTAAGGATTGAAGTATTGACGCGCTGGTCCGAAAAGGTGCTAATAAATTAAATATGAACCAGTCATGTACATTCATTTTTAGTCAACGCTTTTCAGAGAACCAATGGAAAAGGTGCTTTTTGCTTGTAGAAAATATACGTTCAAATTTAAACCAAAATGTAGACAATTAAAAAAAAAGTTGATTTTTTGACCAAGTGGACTCGGCCAAAGGTTTGAAGATCAACGAACAGTGAACAAAATAGGCATCATTTTAGTATTGGTTTAGTAATTATGTTAACGCATGAAATAACAAAACTTAGCTTGAAAATAAGAGATAAGGATTGTAGACGTAGACGTTAAGCAAATGTATACAGAAACAACATAACTAACTCTTTTAATGGCCGTTTTGTTTATTGTTTAGGAACAAAGGAAGACATATTTAGAAAACACATATTTGAATAAATGCATCACTTGCCTCAGTGCCCGGTAAAGTGGCTACATTTTCCATTAGCATGCACGCATGTGTTAAGCTCATTATATTTATATAAACAGAAACTCCAGTGAAGAATTGCTGTTATTTGTAACACTAACAAACTGTTTTTAAAAATACTTGAAAAAAGGATAAAATATCTAAAAGGTACTAACTTTTCGCAGCTTTCATTTATCACGAACAAAAAGATTGTATTTTTCTTAGGTTCAAAGGTTTTATTTACCACGTATTGTTTGTAATGAGGTAAAATGCATGGTGACCGCTTTAGAGAGCGAACTCGCGATTCCCGATAAAGAAACAAAAGATGGAAACATGATTAACGCAAAGCGATCGTATTATCAGGCAACTTTCAATAAATCAAAATAGTTGAGGAAATATAGGGAAAAAGTTAATTATGAAAGCGAACAATAACAGAGCAAGAAAAGGTTTAGTTTATTTTTAGTGTTGTTAAATGGGTGTGTCGCTCGGGCGGGTGCAGCTGATGTGAGCAAAACAAAACCTGACTGGAGTACAGTAGTTGTCGTAGTTCAGCTTTCGTTCGTTGTATGTATTTATACTAGTAGTTCTAACATAGAAAGAAGTATTGCTTTTGATCTTATATTCGGAAGTTTACAAAAGTGAAACTAAGAAAGTTTATTTTGATCAACTGCCCAAACGGGGACGCTGCATGGCTTCCCTTCGATCTGTTCCGACAATATGCTTCGTAGTACGTACTTGGAGTTCAAAAAAGCTGATGAAGAAATTTATTAGTTGCAAGAGCGAACTAAGTAGAAGTGATCTTTCCGTTTGCCCAAACAGTTCAACCAAGTTTCAATCGACGCGAATACTGTGTATTATCAGCATTTATTGTTTGACTAAATCAAAACACTATTTATCAAAAAATTATCGTTGTTCTTTTCTTTCTCCTCCATAGATTTCTACTAAAACAATTAGAATACTCGCTCTCAATTTCTATTGGCATGCTGAATTGATAGAAATTCGGAATCGTATTGTAGTTGTTAAATAGATAAACGAGACAGTCGATATACTGTACGTCAATTTACAACAAGTAAAAACGGTTAGCATTTCATCAAACTTGCTTCAAAATTAATAAATTGATAGCTTATAAATGCAAAAAAAAACCCAAATCTAATAGAAAAATGTTTGCAAGATTTCTGTCTCATTATCACTTTAATTTTGTTTCATATAATTTACTGAAGCCTTCCGACACCCGTTTGGTGCAGACGTCTCTGTGCATCAAGCTGCACCTAAACTTTGGAATACTTTCTCTGTCGATATTCGCTGCTGTATCAACACCTTATAAATTCAAGTAGTGACTTAAATAGTTTCGTTTTAGAAAAGCATTCCGCTAGTTTTATTTTCAACGTTTTCTTTTTTTCTACACACATGAATTTGTCAATTTTACGTTCTTTTTAATTAGATACAAAAAATAGATTAATTCATTTGCATGTATAATTAGAAAAACGGTTAGGTCGTTGAGAGGTTGAGTTATGTGCTCTAAACTTGCCATCGGCAAAGGATCAGTTTCGTGACACACTCTACGCTGAAAATTCTGACGCCCACTCGACATAGCTTGACAAAAAAGTAATTAACGTTTCCTCCACTTAATAAATAAGCACAAGTGTTTTCTAACAGATATTGTTTATAACCTTGAAATGACGGTTTCATTTGTTTCTTTCAAGTTTTGGTTTCGACAACGTTTTGAATAAATTTGCCGTTAAGTTCGTTATCTGTTTATTAACAGCCGCCTTTTTTATTTAAACTTTTAAGTTTAGCAGTTAAAATAGCTTTTGGCTTTCAAGCTATGGGATAGCTAGCTGTCAACGTATCAAACAAATTTACTGATTTCCCGGTTTCAGATTCCCAAACTTTGAACTATAAACGGCAAATTAATATATATCATGCAAGCAAGCCTGAAGACAGGAAAATTCGTGTGCACACACAACCCCATGATCCTTAGTACCCTCTGCTGACATTACAAGAGGGTCTCAACGGGGTTAACCGTGAGCCGTGAAACGGCGAAAAATTTAACCGTTAGCCGTGAAAACACGAAAAAATGCTATTCGTACGGCACCCGTACGCTGACATGTATTTGCTATTCGTACGGGAGTCTGAAATTTTCCTTGAATTTCACT
>JAOEJH020043312.1:0-10576 GCA_025448215.2 Palythoa grandis
GGCCTTACAATTTCTACCCCGCTTTTCTCTTTATAACTGCGATAAAACATCGCTAATAGAACGCGATTTCACTAGATAGTTGTTTTTCTTACATAAATGCGATTAGCTCATTATAATTGAAAACCGGCAATAAAGGATTAAGGCTTATAAAAGAAAAGTCAAGAGTTTTAAAATGTCATCTCAGTTACCAGTATAAAATAAGAACTGCCGGGGTAGGAAAGGGGGCTCACGTTGGCGTAGTGGTCATCAATCGCGCCTCCCACCTCTACAACCCGAGATCGAATTCCGGGCTCTGCACGTGGGCTGAGATTTGTTGATCTGACTCCGACGGTTTTTCTCCAGGTACTCCGGTTTTCCTCCCTTTGCAAAATTGACTTTCACGCGAAGATCGTTGAGAGATTAAACAATAGCCCTTAACGGGCAACCACTTCCTACGCAACTAGAACTGACGTTAAATATAATGCTTGTTTTTAATTCTGTGAGCGCCGTGACGCCGGAACTTCTCAGAAGTTTCAAAATCATGTTTGTCATCAGTTAGTTATTTCTGAGTCATAACTATTGCATGAATAATGATTACACTATCATTCTATATAGCTACTTCCATCTGATGAAGTAAACTTGTTTATCATATTTCATACAAGATGATACCGGCCTATTACTATTAAGTCGTTTTTAATTACACATGTTTAGTGCCTGTATACTGTGTTTCCTAAATCAATTTTGTTTACTACTCCTTAATACCATTTTCTAATTTTCTGGTTTTCTAGAGTATGCCCGAAGTGACGAGGACGAAGGATCGTCCCCAGACTCTGCTCTAGGTACGTGTACTTCGTGGCAGTCTGAGCCTGCGCAACAAGAAGTTCCCAAGCCAGCATACTTTACCTTTGACTAATAGGACTACCCACTCGTGCTGTGAATTTGTTCTTGAGGTAACACACACGTTCATTATTACTGCCACATCATTATCAGTCCATACTAAGTTCTTCATACATATCTTACGGTCTTTCAGGGCGAGATAAGCAAGTGGAAAACTTACACAAACAATATCTTAGAAAGTATCTCAGCCAGGTCAGTTTCACTTGAATTGTATTTTGCGTGCAGATCCAGCATGCTTCCACGAGTCTTATTCTTTGGGCGGATTACTGCTCCATGTGATATCTATTTGCCTACCTACCCATCTATACAATTGCAATACGATACAGTATCTATCTATCTATCTGTCTGTCTGTTCTGACTGTCTGTCTCTCCGTCTTTCTGTCTGTCTCTATGTCTTTTTGCCTGTCTGACTGTCTCTCTATCTCTTTGTCTTTCGCTTGTTTAACTGTCTGTCTGCCTTTCTGTGTGACTGTGTTTTTGCCTGTCTGACTGTCTCTCTATCTCTCTATCTCTCTGTCTTTCGCTTGTCTATCTGTCTGTCTGTCTGTCTTTTTGCCTGTCTGTCTGTCTGTCTTTGTGTCTGACTGTCTGTCTGTGTTTATATGCCTGTCTATTGGTCTTGATTCTACTTGTTTGTCTTTAGCAATCTTTGTCTACCTTAAGATACCTTTCAATAACTTTCCTAAGTGCAAACGACTGTCTGATATCATAAGAGGTCTTTGTGGATTTAAAATAACCGGTTCACGAAGACGCCGTAATACAGAGAGGTCCAGTATTGAGTCTTTTTCTACTTGGCTCTAAGCACATTTCACTCAATGCAAATAATGTTTTTAACTGAGTCTTGTAGAGTCGACATCTCTGTTCCGAGTCCTTATTATTTTTCCACTTGATCATTCACTCACAATCCATCATTAGCAGGCCAAACAACTTGATTTAGCAAGACGGCAGCGCCTTGTCGCCAATCTACAAAAGGTCAGTGAAACAAGCTATGTGATGTTCATCTTACTAACGAATGTCTTTATGTTCGTTTATGTGGCTGAAGAATACACGCAAATAAAACGGTAACATCAATCACACAACCTTCTTATGGTAAAGGGTATACATAGATCTACTACAAACCTTATGTGGATTGTGTTAAAATACCCGTCCCTATAAAGCCTTTTTTTGTTCAACCGATGCTTACACTTATTTAGTTATCAGCCTCTATCAACCTGGAAACAGTTTTATACTCCTTTGATGTTAAACCCAATTCTGTGAGGACCTGTCACGCATTCTGTGGTTGACAATTTCCATAGCAATTTCTGTGGTTGACAATTTCTATAGCAATTTAGCCTTTGTCGTTTTGCCGCTCTATTTTTTACGTTCTCTTTTGCTTGCAGCACAAGTTCTTTTGTTTACAAATGATAAGGAAGAACGTGACTTGTATTTCTACGCCTTTTCAACTTTACTCTTGTGGAGTAAAGACTGTCCCGCTTCGTTGAGGCTAAAATGGATGTTCGGCTTCTGCTGGCCAACAGAAACTGCATCCAAAACAAAGTGGGGCTTTCTGAGCTACATGTAATTGAAGCCCGTCGTTACATATATCTTCCTAGATCACTAAAAATTCAACATCCTATTTCTTACTTACTCCTAAGCTCTTGTTCACCCGTTAGTCTCCAGGAGTATATAAAAATATTGTTGTTAGCTGTTACTCATCTATCAAACCTCAAAACCCTCTTGTTGAATTGAGTGTTTCTTGGTTCATATAAAAGTAGAATGCAGACTTGACGAGTTGCCGAAGCGGCGGCCGTAACTAAACGTCCTTTTCTATGGTTTCTTTCATCTATCACTTGCATCTCAGTATGAATGCCAAAGCGTTTATTATTGAGGATTTACTTCAATCTGACCAGTTGCTGAAACCAAGATTGTCTTCCGAGTGGTAGATTTCCTTCAATGGCAACATTGTTTGAAACCCGGACCCAAATCATGTTTGTATGTACTGACAAAGCTTACACATGTGTAGTAGTCGGAATAAATCACGCGAGTCAAATAAGGAGATAATGTCGATAATATATTTTGCTCACTCCAAAACACGACAAAAAACCTCAACTCACATGTTTCTAGTCCCCTAAAGGGTACTCAATGTAATCAAGTTCTCCCTAGGCCCACGCGGGGCGCCTGGCACAAACGTACTGTCACACATGGATAGATTTGCGCCGGTTTTCCTTCAAAATAATGTTTGCTATAGATACTCCAGGTACAAGTGCATGATAAGAGCTGTTACATTTTATACGCAGTTTGTAAGAATTACTGGGAGAATAGGCATTGGTAACAGAAATCTGCGTGAACAAAGAACACACTGCGTGACAAAGAAATCTGTGTGAATATAAAATTGCATTACGTGATGGAAGAAATGAGGAGATACAGAAAAGAAGGAAGAATAGAATTCTATCCATGTCCATCGGATCAGCAGACTGACTCTATATCGATTATTTTCGGCTAATATTACATGCTTAGGTAGCAAATCACGAACCAATAACCGACGCTTTCCTAGTAATACTGTCTTGCAAAATGCTTGAGTTTGTTCACAGTGTCTTAACTAAACTATGAAGGGTAACTACCCCTCCCCCTTGACCCACCACGGTAGCTAGCTACCCCTCCCCACTGACCCACCACGGTAACTACTCCTCCCCCCTGACCCACAACGGTAACTACCCCTCCCCACTGGCCCGCCCTAACCGCTGGGCTATAAACCTGTCCCATTTCTTTAGACTATAGACTACCACACAAACGACTTACAACAGCAGTACGTTCAAGCCGACAGGGTGCCTTAGAAACAACATTGTTATGCAGATATTTCCATCCAAGAAGATTTTTTCACTTAGTGATTTGTAAATTATAAAACGACAAAAACCTTGTACATGTTGGCAACACAGATTATTACACCTACGAACACACAAAAGAACAAGCAAATATTTTTAATCCCTTTCACATAACTGACACGTTACTGATTGAAATACCAATTATTTATCCGGCCATTTTAGAAAATGTATTCGAAAATATTCTAATTTCTTATGTCGCTGAAATACTATATTTTTAGCCAGCACTGTTTATAAAACATCATTTCTTTTCTTTATGGTGCATTTCTCTGTGTTGCTCTGACTTTCTTATTTGCAGGCCAAGTCGAATGGAACAATTTAAGACAAGAAAGATAGTCTTTAATTTGTGGCAGGTCAGTTGTTCCCAGCTTTTACTGCATGAAGGGAACAAATTATTCCGCTACGGGTTGCGTTGAGATTTGAAAATATCTACAATGTCAGGCATGAACGGCTTTATTTAACAAGATAACGAGCAGCCCCTATGATCACGTTGTAATTATGAAGCTATAATTTTTTCCTTTTTCCCTTGTTGTTGTACTGACTGTTCTTTAATTGTAAATTAGTAGGAAAATTTTAGTTCAATTACGACGTGTACAAACTACTCCTGTAGCACTGACTTCTACTTCCAATGTATATATTTCCCTTGTTCTGCTTTAGATATGTTTTTCATTATCTTTCTTTTTTATTCCAAGATTCTGTTTCATGAAAGCTGGGGATACTGGCGACGGAAGTCACCCATTTAAGTTGGGTTGACACAATAGTTGTACTTACATGACGTCTTATTGACTCATTAGTCTTGGGTTGCTTTTCTTTTGGATAGTATTGCCTTGTTGAGTTGGTCGTTTGGTATTCTTTCTCCTCTATATATTTACTTAAACGGTTTAAACTATTGAGTTGAGGCAATTATAAATGTACCAACAAAGTGACATATTTCGGTGTTCGTGGAAGTGAGATGGGCCTCGAAATCGATATCCTTAAACTAAAACGAGGTTTGGAATCTTTTATTTACGTCAGAACAAATTTAACTTGTTCTTCTGTCAGTTGCAGTATTCTCATGTTTTTACAACCCTCCTTTGGGTTTTTGTCTTTAACGTCCTGGTGACAAAAACATAGTTTGTTCCCAACAGAGGCTGTCGTCGAAGTAGATGTGCTATTTACGGTCGTAGCATGAGACTCGCTTGAAGATTATCTTCTGCTGTCACTTCTTGACGTTGTTCATCAGTAGTCAAACAACATCGGCGCACTGGGTCATATTTTAGGGTCCTTTTAGTTCTTGGCCAAAATTCTCTGGTTAGAATTTGGCACTCTTTTAAATTTAACACAAACATGACCCCGAGTTAGTGTACCTTAAATGTCTGACAGGGGTACCATCGCCAGGGAAGGGCATCCCAACTTCCATTTAAACGCGTAAATAAAGACAGGTTATTTCACCAGTTAAGAGAGATGTATCATCTTTTCGGGGAGACTCGCAACTCCCTGTTAAACATGTTGTCTTTATAAATATTTCTTAGGTGGAGAAGGTGCTAATCATCTCACGAAAGAGGGATGTCTTAGCTACACGGGATCTCCCACTTTCTTTTTCCACTATTCCTCACTTGACTTTGATGATGACTTCCGCACAGGGTGTCGAAACTTCAGTCACTATTACCGACAACAGTCCTTCTCAGGACTACACTAACCCTGACGATATCACAATACGATCTATTGTTACTCCCTGGCTCAAACCATTTACAGGAATTATTCCATTAATTACTTTCTTATTTGCCTGCTTGTGGAGTAGATTAAACTCAAGGGACGTCTCATTTTGGAGCTATATCTGTTTTTAAGTAAACTGAGACTGTTACAGACCTCCTAAACTCAAACTGTTTTATGAATACATAACTTAGAACTTATTGTTACTGACTGGCTTGTGCCCTGAAATGGCACCGGCCAGTTAAAGAGTCCTAACAGCCAGTCTATCTCTTTGCTATCTCTTCTGTGGGCATTAGATTCATTTTCTAATTTTCAAACATTATTAGCCGTTACAGCAGTTTGTTTAAATTTTAAAAGCTCGCATATTAATCATTACCACACTTTTGCTTGCCACTCATTCGCCGTTCATTACATTTGTTACATGTGAACCCCATTTTTACTACGAGAGTAAGTAAAATTAATAATTAATTAATAGCTGTTAATAGTTACTCACTTCATGGAGGCGTGTACATGGCGTAGGAGGGATATTCTTTCTAGGAGTAGTAAAAGCTATCCCCTCTTTACATGAGGAGGGATGACGGGGTGAGGGTCTCTCTTCTGGTTCTTAAGCGACACCACGAAAACTATTCTTCCTTGGATGGATATCCCTAGCAGAAACATTTTCGTGGCTTTTAAATGTAAACAAAAATATTCCTTCCAGGAGGGATACCCCGGCTAGCTGCTAAGGTTTCCCTACCTGTAGGGATATCCCTATCATATATAACGCGAACGGCAGGCCAGTTCGAGAGAGGACTGCGGTATCAGGGACTTTGTCACGCCATGTGATCTTCAGCAACCGTTCTGAGGCAGTTTAATACCTGGCTTGCTAATCATCCTTTCTGGCAGTCATAGACTGAATTGCAAGGGGCGCAGCTCAGCAAGGTCGGATCGAAGGAGCTGTGCTGCCGGCTAGGCGCTCGGCCCCAGATGCGATCCATGTATGACCTACGAGCACAGGAATTAGCTGGGAGTCGATTTTGCTGAGGGAGGAAAACCGGAGTACCCGGAGAAAAAACCTCGGAGTCAGATTGAGATCGACAAATCTCAGCCCAAAATTAGCCCAAAATTTAGGTGGAACCGATTGAGTTCTCTGGCATGACGTTCGTAGACTGCCCATGTCTCACAGGCATACAGTAGCGAGGGCAGTACAACTGCCTGGTATACCTTTAGTTTTGTGGACAGCCGAATGCTTCTTCTTTCCCAAACTGTATCGCGAAGCCTGGGGGGGGTTGGGGGGCACTCGCATATGAAAGGGACGGGAATGCTCGTCGTCTCGCTTAGGGGTGTAAATTTCGGATTTTGGTCCCACATAGGGTCGTCTGGGCAAAACGCCATTTTAATTAGCCATGAAGGTCTAGTTTATGGTTGCACGCGAAGAAATATAAAAACATGGATTTAATATATATATTTTTTTGATTCGTTTTGTTTGCTCGATTCATATTTATTCGATTCACTCTTTTAAAAACTACTTATCGGTAAAATTATTCGATGATAATATCTTTGCCATCATTTAAAGTCACTGTATTCTTTATTTGTCTGTGTGTTAACATGGTCACTTTTAGGGGTCAAAAAAAAGCCCAGATCGGTTCCTGTAGGGGTTTATTTCAAAATTTCCGACGAGCATCCCCGCCCCTTTCATATGCAAGTGACTCCCCTCCCCCCCCCTCCCCGGGGGAGTGTAACTCGGTGCCCCAGTGCTACAGGTTATCTTTAGGATATCTTTAAATCGGTAGGATTTGTAATGTTATACAGGCGTACCCCTGTGATTTGAGTTGTTTGAGATTAGATTTTAGTAGTCTACAGTTATTGCAGCTTTTATATCCATTGATAAATTCCCTTGTCACGGTGCGCAAAACTGGCGTGAAATAATTAACAGCTTTTAAAGTAGAGTGTCACTTACTTTAGCACTTTCAGCTACATCCAAGATATCCTGGTAAGCTATCCAGGCCTCCTCTTTACTGGAGGCGTCACTGCTGCTACCCTCCTGAATTAGAAGGCTCACTAAACTGTGGTACGCTTTGCTGTATAAGATAATAATTCAAACGTCCTTTAATAAGCTTGTGCCAAATCACATCGAAACAGAACTGACTGTTCATCTTCAGAGAGAGAAACTTTGATACGTCTTTAGTGCAACTATAAACAGAGTAAATGCTGGAAAAATCAGATGCCCCGAGCAGGAATCAAGCCTATACGACTCGTCGAGTTCATGACTGGCGCTCTACCACTGAGCTACAGCGGCAACTACAGTGGGATGGGTCGGGGTATCTGATTTTGTCTAGCATTTGTTCTGTTTATATTTGCTCTATGACAATTCAGAGTTTCTCTCCCTGAAGATAAACGGGTTGTTCGAAATGTGTCGTAAATCATGATATTAAATCTGACTGGTTCATGCTTTTTGCTTGTTTGTTTGCTTGTTTGTTTTTGTTTTTTATTTGTCTTTTGTTTTGTTTTTGTTTATTACTTGTGCCGGTAGGCAACGAGTCAAGAAATGGGCTCCTTTTGTTTTTTTTGTTAATTTTTTGGGGGGTCACAAATCTCCAACGCATGGGCATATAAAAATGTATGTAGGGCGATCAGTTAAAATCATGTTTAAAATTTTATAGATATATGCAAATCTGATCTGTTTAAAAACTTTTTAAAAAATTTTCGACCAAGTCTGTGGTCTTCATCAGGTAATATGTAGTATTCAGATTAGCATATATCTATAGAATTTTAAACTTTAAAACGACGATTCACAAACAGTAACGTTAGCCACGGTTTTGAGCAATAAAGTCAGCAAAGAAGTATTGTAACAACACAAAAAGTTCTGTTTGTCTCAACATTTAATATTTATGAACGCAAAGGGAATTAGATGAAGCAAATTAAGCCAACACATGAAAATATAATTGCGCAACAGGAAACAAGGCTAAGTACCTTAGTTTAGTATAATCTGTTTTTTCCTGTTCAAGGTGTCTTTTGATGGCGATCTTTAAAGCTTTTACGCTTGTTTCTCTCTTGTATGCTGGAGGATCTAAAGCGAGAGCTGCAACAACGTGTATAAGACATGCTGATAATGATATTGGTGATGATGATGGCGATGATGATGATATTGGTGATGATGATGCGATGATGATGGTGATGATAATGATGGCGATTGTAATGATAATGATGGCAATTTTGATGGTGATGATGATGGTGGTGATGATGATGATGATGGTGATGATGATGGTGATGATGATGATGGTGATGATGGTGGTGATGGTGATGGTGATGATGGTGATGATGATGATGATGATGGTGATGATGATGGTGATGATGATAATGGTGATGATGATGATGGTGATGATGATGATGATGATAGTGATGATGATGATGGTGATGATGATATTGGCGATGGTGAGGATGATGATGGATGAAGATGATGATGGATGAGGATGATGATGATGATGATGATGACGATGATTGTGGTGACGATGATGATAAAACCAAATTTAGATCATTGTGTTATTATACAATGGGATGTTTTATAACGCTAATCCTAAAGTAGCTCTATACAAAACCACATATTTTACCGATAACTGTTAAGGTAAAAAAGGGTTTACATACGGAACCACATAAACTTACTATGAACTTACTTATGTCTGTTTTTTTCAAAGAAATAGGTGAAAGGCTAGACCACATGAATGGGGCGTCATAATTCTCGAGTCAGATCAGGAGCATTCATAAATTTTATGAATGCTTGACGTTAACGATGGAAAAAAAGATGCAGACAAAAAATTAATAACTAATGGCTGATTCCAAAATATTAATAGAGAATCACAAACCCGCCATAGTCTCAAATGTTTTAGGGTCAGCGGTCGGTAGAGAGGTAGCTGCCTCCAGACATACGTCTATATCCTCGTTCCCAAGCTTTGCCTTGGCCTCGAACTCGTACAGTACCAACAGTACGTTGGAATCGTCTATGGGGAATAACCCGCCAACAGTTAATAACACACTTAGAGTTAGGAAATGTGTGTATTTTAATAGAAATATCCTGTTTTTATTCCGCTTTTTTTAGATATCGATTTCCTTAATTGCTTTACGTTGAAAGCCTCTGTAAAATACGTTGGGTGATTCAGTGATGAAAAAGATTGGTAACAAATCATTCACGTGGAAAGGTTACAGACGCTGAATTTAAGTCTTTTCACGCTAACTTATTGACAGAACAGACGATATTTATTAAACTGCCTGTTAAAGGATGTGATAAAAATTGAAGTTCTGCGTCGGTGTTTCTAAAGAAACAGTTTTGGTAGATTTTTAAGTTTTAGTATAGAAGACACTGACGTCTCGGACTGGAGTCCTTCCACTTTTAAGTTTTAGTATAGAAGGTACTGACGTTTCGGACTGGAGCCCTTCCACTTTTAAGTTTTAGTATAGAAGATACTGACGTCTCGGACTGGAGTCCTTCCACTTTTAAGTTTTAGTATAGAAGATACTGACGTCTCGGACTGGAGTCCTTCCACTTTTAAGTTTTAGTATAGAAGATACTGACGTCTCGGACTGGAGTCCTTCCACACTTAAGTTTTAGTATAGAAGATACTGACGTCTCGGACTGGAGTCCTTCCACTTTACTCCGACAAAAGACTACAGTCCGAAACGTCAGTATCTTCTACTATTTCAATGGTGTAAAACTTAAAAATCTACTGCCTGTTAACGGCGGTAAAAGACATATATAATGACATTATTATCAGTGGTTTCAAAACCAAACCTCTGTTAGTCAGCTTTCCAGTTCCAGCTTGTTTACATAAATTTCTACACTGCTCAACATAATTCAACGTTCGCTGTAAAACCTGTCTCTGCAAGACACAAGGGAGTTTTCTTTTCGTTAACTGTAATTGTGGCGGAGTAATGCATACTACAGTTTACATGTAGTCGATTTTCATTGTTATATACAATTTTACATTGATAAGTTGTAATTGTATTGAAACTTACAACAGTTGCTACTGCTATTTTAACGATAGCTAGTAAGTCTTGACGACAGATTACTATTAATTTTGAAAAACACTGATAACTGTTAAGTAGAAGCGTAACGCTTGTGGGATGTGGCTGGAATAATAAATATAACTGTGTTGCACATACGTGCTGATAATGAC
>JAOEJH020043422.1:0-10574 GCA_025448215.2 Palythoa grandis
TCGATCGATCGATCAATCAATCAATCAATCAGCTAGCCAACCAGCGAGCCAGCTAGCTAGTCAGTGAGTCAGTGAGTCAGTCAGTCAGTCACTTAGTCAGTCAGTCAATCAATTAGTTAGTTAGTCTAAATACAAGAAAATACCCGTGTGGCCTTAGTACTCAGTATAGTGGCTGTATTTTACCATTAGTACGCATGTGCTAAACTCATGACGTTGAATCCTCTCAGCCACATCCCACATGTGTAACACTTACACTTTATTTTAAGTTTTCTTGGCAACCAGAGCTTGTTTGTTAGCTGTACTGTGCTCACGAGGCCCAATAGGTCCACGACTGCTAACATCAGGCTCACTTTTATTTAAGGTTAGACACAGAGGATAATGCCTGATAACCAAATGGTCTTAGTGCTCAGTAGAGTGGCTGCCTTGCACCCTGATTAGCACGTATGTACTAAACTAACGATTTTAACTATTCTAGTCATCAAACGTTTTTGAAATACAGTTGAGAAAGAAGGTGCACAACCTTTGTTAGGACCCGTAGATTGAGCAGGTTTCTTACGTAACCATACGAACTTTCCTCCACTAAGGAAAACTTTTACGCGATATTTGTTATCTGTGGAAATAAAATTTTTGAGAAGTCAGATGTCTCATGTACTTAAAGTGAATGTCCCGCCTTATATATGAACTCACACAGAGTGCTAAGCAGTAGTCAAAAATATTATCTAATCAGAATGTCCAGCTAGTCCCATGTCTATCACTGGTGATTAAAATGAATGTCCCGCCTTATAAACGAACTCACACGGAGTGCTAAGCAGTGGTCAAAAATATTATCTAATCAGAATGTCCAGCTAGTCCCATGTCTATCACTGGTGATTAAAGTGAATCCCATGTCTATCACTGGTGATTAAAGTGAATGGCCCACCTTATAAACGAACTCACACAGAGTGCTAAGCAGTAGTCAAAAATATTATCTAATCAGAATGTCCAGCTAGTCCCATGTCTATCACTGGTGATTAAAGTGAATGTCCCACCTTATAAACGAACTCACACGGAGTGCTAAGCAGTGGTTAAAAATAACATCCAATCAGAATTCGTTATTTTAAATTATGCGCAATTATACGTACAACTAGCAATTTGTCAAATTACCCTAACGATAAATCCCAGTAACTTGAAATGGAGAAATAATACCGATACAGTACTCTCCACTTATCTCTAAATCGCTTAACTGGAACTTTGCTCTATCTCGAACCAATCCCGTTTCCCTTGGATATGACCCCTATTTTCTCTATCATTTGCCACTGCTTATCTCGAACTCGCTTATTTCGAACTTTGCTCTATCTCGAACCAATCCCGTTTCCCCTGGATTTGACCCCTATTTTCTCTGTTATTTACCACTGCTTATCTCGAACTCGCTTATTTCGAACTTTGCTCTATCTCGAACCAATCCCGTTTCCCCTGGATTTGACCCCTATTTTCTCTGTTATTTACCACTGCTTATCTCGAACTCGCTTATATCGAACTTTGCTCTATCTCGAACCAATCCCGTTTCCCCTGGATTTGATCCCTATTTTCTCTGTTATTTACCACTGCTTATCTCGAACTCGCTTATTTCGAACTTTGCTCTATCTCGAACCAATCCCGTTTCCCCTGGATTTGACCTCTATTTTCTCCGTTATTTGTTACTGCTTATCTTGAGCTCGCTTATCTCGAATCCCCTCGTTTTCTCAAGCAAATTTTTTTCCCCTTGGTACAAAACTACCCTATATATCTCCGACAAGTTTTAAACTGAATTGCTAGTTGAGAAAAAAAATGATACTACGAAACTGTGAAACAATCATTTGATGAGTTTCGGCAAAAACTCAAAATGTACTTTCTTGTTTAACGTTCACTGTAAAATAAAGTACGTTTATAAAGTTCTCATATACGGTACCCTGTAATATCACTTAACTTACTTAAAATCTATATTTTTTTTGCCAGCTCTGGTTATGTCGAGCTCCGGCTATGTCGAAGTTTTTCTTCTTTCTCCCTGAGAGTTTGAGATAACCGGAGAGTACTGTAGTACTGTACAAATAACTGGCAGAGAGTGATGTAGGGACATTTTCATCGGCCCCGGCTTGATTGAACACACACATCACTCAGGAACCTAACAGAAAGAGTAGAGCTTTTATCTTTCCCTATTCACTTAGACCATAACACAGTAGTAGACTAAGTGTTATTTTAGCTTTCGATTCGCGGGTAATAAAAGAAAGACTAATAGGTAGATGTGACGTCGCCTTAGATGCATAAAAAATCCAATTTCGCTAGAAACGCATTTCTAAAAGTAACATCTTAATCAGTCTATGATACCTCAGGCCCCCGAGGTAGGCGCTTTGCCTGGCTTCTGAATCATAAAGTCGCTCCTAGTTATGGGTTCCTGATTTGCGCAACTGTTTAATTTTAGTAGAACTTATGTTTAACCCTATTTTAAGGCATCTTGATTCTCTAAAGGATCAGCAAAACACATGGTTTACTTTTCGTAATTTTTCTTAACTTTTTTCTTGTCAATTAATGTGCATTAATTAAGTCCATAGAATCAAAATATTGTTTCAAACTTGATGCTTTCCGCTCTTTTAACTTATACAAATTCCTACTGTCAGGTAAAACTAAGTGGAATTGCTTACCTTTACGATAGACAATAGCTTTGTAAGGGTGTCCATTAATCAACAGCGTTTTTAAAGTAGAAACAACGGGAAGTCTTTTGTGTAGCAATGGCGCGTTACTGTGGATAACTGTTTGTTTTCCTAAACAGGTCAGTATACAAGTTGCAAATTGTTGCGCAAAGGTAACGACTAATGTTACAGGAGACAATTTTTTGTTGCACTTGTCTCACAATGGCGTTGCACGAGGCATTGCAGCGTGTAAGACATCCCGTGCAATGGCTTAAATCGTTGCGAGACAAGTTGCAGACATCGTTACCGAAAGTAAAATCCAGTTCTGCTTTTCGAAATGCTTTCAGTTACAAATTTCAAGTTGCAGGAGCCATTGCGCCGTGTAACATGGCTTGCAATGCGTTGTGCAACTCTTCTCGCAATGGCATAGCAAGACAAGTTGCGCAAAAAATTGCCTCGTGTAACATCAACTTAAATTTTTTAAAAATAACATTTAATTTTGATAGATTTCTTTAATAATTTCTCGAGCAATTTCATATTCGTGTGGCAATTTGCTCGTTAGCTAAAAGGCGGGGTGATCCAAGTACCTCAGTTCTCGCGTTCCACCTGCAAGTTTATAGTTGAACCAGCGCAATGATTTACAAATACCTTCGGGTATGATCAGCTTGTCACTTGCCAGGAATATTTGATCATATATCTGACCAACAACCCTTACACTAATTACCAATCAATGAATTTGCCAAAATGCTACTTCAATTTGATTTGCGTTCGTTCTTGCTGACAGCGATTACAGGCAACAGTTTATTTTATTTTTGAAACTTTTAATTTCATTACGTTTTTGGTATTCAAACTGGCTCGAAAGTGCAATGTTTTTGGGGATTTAAAGCATAATCCTACTGAGTATATTAAAGAACCAAAAAAATAGCATAAGTTCTATAAATTAAAGGATTATTTCTAATTAATAGCTTGACGACACTTCTCTTGTATTCACAATCACGACAAAGCTGGTACCGTTTCGTACACGTTGTACGCATGAGAAAATCTGTGATGCAAAATCAGTTCCTACCTCGACTTCCTTCAAATGAAGAGATGCACGATGTAGAAACTATCAGCAATAGGAGGATTCTTGATAAAGGAAGCATAGTACACGATTAAGGTTTCAACAAACCTCCAACCATTGTCACCAGTTGTTTTGTTTCGTCAAGGCTCTGCTAAAGCAAAATAGGTTTATACCCGTGGTGCTTTGCAAGTGTAGGGATGTTTTTCAGTTATAACTTTAAACTTTAAAGCGTTTATACGCGGCTTGATATAGCAACTGAAGGCAATAATCGTTCGTCTCAAGATGAAATTTGTTTCATCCTGATAAATTCATGGCCACGTATTCACAACTGCTGCCAAAATAGCAGGATACTAACATAGTTATCGTCCGTGAATCACAAATAACTTCGCTATTCATATTCATTTTTCTCTGTTTTGGGCTATGTGTGTTTCAATAACTTTATGGAGGATTTATGAATAGCAAAGGATAGAGAAATTATTCATGAAGGCACAAAAAGAAAAACATCATCTATTACCATTCGACTATCCCATGATAGAATAAACGACGAGATGCAATGGTATATCTTTCCTTTTGTAATTTAAAATTCTCTATTCTTGAGCTTGAGTTTATTCTTTCGCTAATGCGGACTATCTTTTACTGCACTTGAAACATTTTTGCGTTGTAGTAGTTAGTAGCAGCGACGATTCGTTTTATTGGTAACGAGCGGGGTGAGGAACTGTATGCTAAAACTGATTACGGACGGGTAAATGCAAGATCATACGTTGATCTCTCAGGCTCCAATGCCCAAGATTCAGTACACCTTAGGATTCAAACGTTTATTTGCCCTTGTAAAAAAGATGATGAAGAGGGGGAGGGGTGGTGATATTGGTATCTTTTACAGTTTGAGGAGATGGGGGTAGAGGAGGGGCAGCGTAATTGGTACCTTTTACAGCTTTTGTTCAAAACACGATGAGGTGAAGGGTTGAGGAGGTACAAGGTATTTGGTACCTTTTACACCGGGTTTTCCTCTTGAGGGGTAATTTACGACAGCACCCGTCAAAAAATCTTGGTTAAAATTGGGCTTAGGGGGAAGGGAGGTTAATCCACCAGAACAAATTCTAAAAAAGCCTCAAAACGTAGCTTCTACCAATAACAGTCTCCGGTGAGTATTAATTATGATTTGTTTTGTTTTTCTAAATTAGAAGGCTTCGATGCCAGCCTTATATCTTCTCATCCCTACCCCTCCCCTCTTAGTTTTAATATAACCCACCCATCTCTTCTTTCAATTTGTGCTGCCTCTCATTCCGTGAAAGAGCCATTCCCAACACAGGGTAAACAAATCATTTGCAATTACGGAGCACAAGATAGGCAAAGTCATGGAGGGTGTCAATATATTTCCAAAAGAAAAGTTCGTAGAGTCTAAATTCCTTTTCTAAAAACTGTCAAGAACAGATTAATTTTTGCCAAAAGGTGTGGTTGACATGCAAACATGAAATAGATTCTATTTCAAAGACGGAACATTTTTGCATCAAGACCATGGTATTACAATGCCGCGGGCTTAAGTCGAAAATCATTTATTGCGAACAGGGACAATGGAAGAACTTTCCCACAGCATTGATTTATCATTTTATTGTCTAAAAAAACTGCAATTCACTGTAATTTTCACCATTATTTTTGTTACCATTACAGGCATTATTATTATTATTACTATTATTATTATTATTATTATTATTATTATTATTATTATTATTATTATTCAGGAAAGAAGTAAGGGAAATTGTGACAGTTTTAGTACTGTTTCCGGGAAAACAGGTTGCTGTGTTGATGGTTTGTTGTCAAAACTATTTCATTGGACTGTTTTTGTGTTTTGATAAAAAAAACATTCGAAAATATTTACCTATCTAATCTTCTTATTATTCTCTTTAAGAGGTTTGAAGCAAATTGCATTTTAACAATATAAAACAAATTTAATGATTGAGTTCCTTAGATGAACACAATCGCTGTCCCCTCCCTTTGTTTTATTGACCAAGCTGGTTCCTGTTAACTGGTTCAGTGGACCATCACAAATATTACAGCAAGTCTGCGCTGACACAGGTCAATTTTAGTCTCTCAACGGCGGATTTTGCTTGAACTTTTCTCAGCTAAAAGCTGGGTTTTGCGTTAATGTTCCGTCTTCCTCAGGAAGACGCAAAAATTTCTCATTTTCTGATCTCATTCTTCTCAATAGGACCTGTGTCTTGTCAATGACCTTCAATGTTTACTAAATTATTCATCAGTTTAATCACGATGGATTCACTTACAGCGAATAAGGTGCCAAAGCACAAGAAAACCGATCCTTACGTGTTCAAAAAATATGCTTTTGGATTTAACGTTTCCTATTCATTTAAACATCAGAAATCTCTCGGTTAACTCAAGGTACTGACAAAATAAAAAAAAGCCAGGTGAACACATGAGGAAAAATGGTTTCCGAGGATAAAAAGCCAATTCTTGAGAGTTCAGATCACGGAAGTCATGAGGATCAAAACAGCAGAAAATGTTGTCCCCGTGTAAACCGAACGCTCTTAATACCTAAAGCGTTTTATTTTTTCTTTTTCTCCGGATGGGGATCTCTTCTTCCGTATCTGGCTTTGTACTTCAAGCAGTTGATGCTATCACCAAGTGAAGTTGGAATCTTAATGGGACTCAAACCGTTTGTAAATTTTCTTGTGATCCCCATATGGGGCGCCATTGTGGACAAGTGTCAAAAGAGTCGAGTGGTGTTAATCATTTCCATGATCGCTCTGATCACATCAACGTTCTCCCTATGTTTAGTACCAGGGCCGAAAGAAAAGAAAATTGTTGTGAAGAGAATGTGCAACTATAGCGGAGGAACACACTCGCGTTTGAAAGCGTTCAATCATCCAATCATTGACGACCCAGACTCAGAGATGGAAGGATTAGAAATTGATAAAATGGTGGAACTAGGCGATGATGCTTTGTTACCATATTTCTACAAAGGGGAGAGCCCTTGGCCGCTGGAAATCCTTACAAGCTTTGATGTAATTGAAGTGAAAACGCAAATAGATACCACAAAGTGTTTCCTAGCACTATTTTTAATAACATGCTTTGGTACCTTGGTATCGGCACCTGCTCTAGCCTTGGTAGATACTGCCACACTTCAACTTCTCAAGGGAGAAACACACAAGTACGGCATGCAAAGGCTCACGGGATCGATTGGGTGGGGAGTCGGCGCATTTGTGGTAGGGGCCTCTCTTAGTACTACGCACAAGTGTTCCAAGGATAAAAGCTACGAGATTGTTGACTATATACCTTGTTTTTATACTTTTGCCGGTTTGATGTTCTTGGCATTACTCGCTGCGACTCGATTTCATTTCGACGATAAAAAGCGAAAATCGAACAGTGCGAGCTTGAGTGTCGGCCTGCGCGCACTTAAAAGCCCGAAATACCTCATGTTTTTGTTCACCGCTTTGTATTTAGGGTTCTTGATGGCTTTTATTAAGACCTTTCTTTTTTGGCATTTGAAAGACCTCGGCGGTACACAGTTACTTTTCAGTATAATATCTGCAGTCAACTGTTTCGCTGAGGTAAGCATGTACTTTCTGTCCGCTAAACTTATCAAAAAGATCGGACATGCACGGGTTTTATATCTGGGTTTGATATGCTACTCAGTTAGGTTATTTTATTACTCCTCGATACCCAACCCATGGATGGTCCTAGCTGTAGAGTTATTGCCCGGTATAACGACTGCCGCTGTTTGGGCCGCTTGTCTCTCATACGTCAGTTTGAACTCGGGCCCAGGCGCCGCAACTACAATGCAGTGTATCTTGCATGCAGTGCACTGGGGATTGGGTTACGGTGCAGGCGAAGTGATTGGAGGAATTATGGTCCATCACTACGGCGCACCTAAAACATTCATTGTATTTGGCTGTCTTTGTATTGTAATCTTGGTGGCCTATTGTCTGATAAACAATTTTTCCGAAAGCACGGAAAAGGAGAAGGAACTAGAACGCAAGGATAAGATAGAAAAAGCCCAAGAAGCCAAGGAGAACGAAGAAGCCGAAGATACCGATAAAAAACCGCTCAAAGATTAAATTTACTGATTAGAATTGATTAGAAATTCGGATTGATGGCTAGTGATATCTGGTTATATCGCGTATGCCGTTTCTGTAATAAAAATATGGAGGTTCTAGTTGTTAATATTTTGCGAAATTCATTAAAAGATTTATTTGTTAGAACCGGTGTTTTCTTTTTTCTTCTAGTCTTTTTGCTAGATAGCTGATAATAATAATGATGATAACGATAATGATAATGATAATGATAATGATAACGCTAATGATGATAATGATAATAATAATGACAATGCCGGACAATGATAACAAAAACAACGATGCGGACGATAATGATAATGATGATGATAATGACGGGCAATGGTAAAAACATTTTTTTGTACCAGGTCGCTTGGTTACCATTCAATCTTTTCTTAAAAAAGATTCTTTCAATGATGTAACTCAAAATCATACTGACGATTTCTTGTTAGAGATTTTCTCATATCTCGTAATAGTAATCTTTGCAACAATGACTGCACTAATTTGTACTTTTCTTTTGAAGTTTGATCAATTGGCACCGATCGTGCCTCGGCGTTGACGAAGCAATGTATCATAACATTTTTGTTCAATTTCACATCTTTATAGCACAATTAAATGAAAGTAAGTAAAATTTTGTCAGATTTACTTGCTCAAATAGTTAGAACACTAACGCAACATTTTCTGTAGTTCTGTTTTGTAAATCCCACTATAAAAATATGCAAAAAAAAATAATTAAAAAATGATGCGGGCGATGGTTGAAGTAATCAGAAAACTTGATTTCTGCGAAAACAGTAACAATAAATAAAGTTGGTGAGTTCTCTTATTTGTATTTTTTCTATACGCCTTTTTTTAAATAATTTTTTTAATAAAAACAACCAGGCTCAAATTTGGCCAAAAATTAAGAACAGCAATAAGAACAATCGAGGCTCGGTTTCTGATGTAAATAAACTTTTTTATTGACAGAGCAAATATGCGTTATTGAACAAGCGTGAGGTCAAAATGGCTGGATATTGGCCGAGTTCTTTGCGTTATTATATTAGCGAGGCCAATATCCAGCCATCTTGACCAAAGCTTGGTCAATAAAGGATTTATTATATGGCCAAAGAATATCACTTTACTATAAAAAATCCCGAGCGGGCAAGGTGGGCCTATCTTGCCCGTTGGGGTAACCAATCAGAACACAGAATTCACTTCATCTTGCCCGCTCACCAAGTCTGCCACATAATAAACTTTTTTATTGACAGAGCAAATTACGTTAAAAAATGGGTTGGCTTATCCTTTACAAATACAGAATTTATTTTCATGCACTTGCATGCAAAAGCAAAGTCAAAAGACTCAAACTTAACAGACTCCAAGTTCTGAAGGTACTTATGATTAATAACGGTGTAGAAACAAGCCAAATAAGAACATTTCAGAGAACAATTCTGACTCAATTTGTACAAAATGTTAAGAACAATGAGCCTCGACCGAAATTTAGTGGTTCTTATAATAAAAATGCGTGTAAGTGGCAGCCAATCAAAACCTATTTTATTCTCGAAAGAAACACTCATACTGGACACTGCAAGTAACGAGTTACTGTAGTAAAATACCCGATCCGGCCGCCGGTTGTTTAGATCACCGACTTTAAGCTTTTTTCCCCATTTCTCTAACGCTTGTTGTTACTCTAAGCACGAGTCAACGAGAATCCAACGACATTCTTTCAGGTTTAATTACTGATTGACCGATTGTTGTTCAACTTATGGTCTTTCCATATATTGCAAGACGACGATTCTTCATTGTTTGTTTATCGAATATGTATAAATAATGTAGACTATTTATGACGACATAAAATAATTTTTTTTAATTCAAATGAGTTGTAGTGGTGTTGTATTTAACTGCTGTACATTCTCTGTACACACTGTATTTAGTCTTCTTTCAATGTCTTGTGTTTTCTTGTCTGTGGTTCTGCCTGTAAAGTTTCTTTTCTGACAAACGCTATGTCGATCTTTATGCCCAACACAGGAAATAAAATTCTAAACGCAATTACTTTCATGATTGCCACTGCAAACCTACGGAAAGAAAAGAAAAAAGGAAATATATTTGTAAAATGCCTGAATCGCAAACATTCTTTTGTTTCTAGCTGCAGACAATCACCGTCACAGATGTACATATAAATTTTTTATACCATATACAAAGACGAATCCAGTTACTGCTTTATTATTCAGAAACTTCCAGAGCTCTACTTTTAAATGGAAGAAAGAACGAACTTTATATTTAAATCTATATTAAAATGCAAAGCTCACAACATAGATTAACTTTTGCCGTACATTTTAGCTTCATTTTGTGAATGTACGAAATATATGCAGTAGAGACTGTATTTTTCTTTATTTCTGTATTTCCTCTCTATTTCTGGCATATTCGACACTTTTTTTTTATGTGGTCTTCATTGCTTTTTTTATTCAACCGTTTTCCCGCTCTCTGTCGATGACGATTGCTGTTGCATGACGCCAACCGTCCGATAATTTTTTAGAAACTGTACTTATTAATGGCGCAAATCGCACAACAATTATTTTTAGATTTTGCATCTTTGGCATCAATCTTCCAAGTTGGACCACAACAAGCAAGTTATGAAAATTTGACGTTAGGTTTAGCCCAACCAGAAACTGAGATATATTCTGAATAAATAATTTTATCATATACATATCGAGATTTACTCAGCAAATTTCCATATAGTAAATTTTCGTTCGTTCATTGCTTTTAGCCAACCACAATCCGCGTATCGTCATTTCACGTGTGAGAAAAACGATACGTCCAATCAGGAGCCGC
>JAOEJH020043525.1:0-10574 GCA_025448215.2 Palythoa grandis
AACTATAACCATCTAGTTTTTTCAAATCATACTAAAATAAAAAACAACGTTAATTAAGCGTGTGAATAAACTAACAAAATCATTTTGAATTGCAATATTTACCATTCCATTAATTAAATAACAAAAAATAATTTCAAGATTAATCAATAAATAATCATTTCAAATGGATGCTTAACCTGCTTTGTTGATAAATATACATGTTGGTATGTTAAATGCTACTGTACGTATTGCACTGCATTAGTCCTTTTCATAATGTCCTTGTAAATGTCCAACGGATGCATTACAGCAATGTGTTGCTTGCCATGAGGGATAAGGCAGCACACCTTGGTTTGAACAGCAGTTGAGTGCACAACCATTAAATGCAGGACTAGGTGGTACCATAGATGTTCCCTCCAGGGTAATTTGTTGACAGGATGTAAAGCCTTGGCTTGAGATATTTGTACTCCACTGCCAGTTATTAAACGGAAAAAGTTGCATTTCAAACGGATTTACGTTATTTGGGCTTCTGTCACCGTCTTTTTCTTGTTTTCTATACTTTGCTCTTCTGTTTTTGAACCACACCTATGTATCAGAAAACTCTGTCATGTTTGTTTTTCTGGCAAACATTTTCATACGAGCTACTTGTTTCAGCTAATTAAATTAAATAAAGAACTTAAATGTTCTTTACCGATAATCATGAATGTTCATTTTGAATTGTATATAAACTGTACATATGAACTATTAAGTTAGATGAAATCTCCAAACCACACGTTCAAAATACAATGAATGAATGAATGAATGAATGAATGAATGAATGAATGAATGAATGTATATGAATTAATGGATGAATGATATTTGACCTCAGACATAAGAATACTTTAACTTTTATTTTATTTACTTAAAAACCATTCAGGACTTTGCCTAAATAATACGTGAAACATATGAATGAAAATGTTTGAATAATTCAACTTTCTATACAGGCCAAAGTTGTTGCACTGATTATTATGCTTCACGACTGAGTGTAGAATCATCAGAGAAAGAAAAGTTTTGGATCTTAGTTTCAACAAATTAAACGCTTTATGTTTGTGGTAAAATTTTTTGGGGGTTAAAACAGTATTATAAATCAAACTCTTCTGATTCTTTTTTAGTAATACAACAGAAAGGAACACACATGCATTCTTATAAGAACGAATTTATAAAGACAACGAGGCTCAAATTGATCTAAATTTAAGAACAAGTTCAGGCTGATACTTGAGAACTAGAAAAATTTTTAGATAATAAATTGACTGAAACTCATATGTTAACTTTATTCATGGTGTTTCTTACTTACGAAATCACGTTCTAAATGATACTTATAGTATGAAGTTGCTCATTTACAATCTGAGGGCCTTCTTTTTTACGTGCATCTTGAGCCACTCGACGAAATAAGAACAATTTGAGAACAAATTGATTCTGAAATTGCCAAAATGTTAAGAGCAGTGAACTTCAGCAAAGTTTACTGGCTCTTATTAAAAGGGATGCATTTATTCAGTTTACAGACTAAGTTGATAATGCTTCTATTTTACTCCCACAATAATTATTGAATGGCCCCCTATTCATTTGTACAGTATGAAATATCTATTCTATATATCCAGATTTCTTGTTAGAATTTTCTTTTCAGTTAGGTTTAATAAAAACTTAGCAAAAAGAGGTTTAATTTACAGTTGAACTTGCGCGATTTCTTTACTGTAGCTAAATGCTTTCAGTTGGAAGTTATTTTCCTCTGTGATATAAACAAGTAAAATTGTAAAGCTTCCAATACCTAGCTTGACGTTTGAACAGCAAACAAAAAGTATTGTAAAAACTAGATTTAGATATTGTTCTTTAGAAACGCACAATTATTGAACAAAGTGCAAAACAAGAACATTTTATTGATAGAATCATTGCATTAACAGTTAAAGGAAGTCAACTTTTGGTTGATGTAAACTCTTCATATAACTGCAAAGATTTTTGTAATGCTCCAAGAAGACATTGTGAAGACTTTCACTAATTCCTTTAGTTCCACTGCAATGTGAAAAACAGTCGGATCTATTTGAAAGTTAATTAAGTAAACTAAAAGTTTCTTTCAGTTAAAATAGTGGTAAATTAGTTCAGATTCAAAAAAGTCCAAGTTCACACGTTGTCATTTTTTGCTCTTTTTTTTTCTATTTGCTTACAGTGGATAATCCTGTATAAAATTTATCCTGTTTAAATTAAATGCTATTTTTGTTGAGGGAAACGCGGTTAGAGCCTATAATGACTTTTCGAAAAAATGCAAACTTAAAACCTCAGGAGAACGGTCACTGCGTCAAGCTTACCATAAGAAGCTATCAATGTCAGATTAGAAGGTACAACCGGCAGTAGAAGACTACATTGCCGACACGTACTTCAACCACTACTTGCAGTTGATTGGGTGTGATTATTTCAAAAACCATTTGCTGATGTTAAAAAGGAAATGTTTTCAAGATTTCACAGATAAAAAACGTTTTGTATTCCCTTTTACATTTGGATTTTTTCCAGGTAGTTTTCTGAGATTCTCCTTGCCAATTAAAAAAATTCTATTTTAAAATACCTTCGTATGGCCTGAAATTTTTTAAGAGCCGGTACACTTTATTTCGCCATCTTTAAATTAATCCTCTCAGCTATTTTACACAACTCACTTTCATGTTCGCAATTATATGACTACCTAGAACCTACTGATCCTTCACCGAAACCTTTCTAAACCTCCTCAAGATGATTGATAACTCTGACATTGCTTGCTGTACCTCTTGACAGATTACACCGAATCACCAACAGATTCAAATAAAAACTTTCCTCATAAAACAAGTAGCCACTTATCATTTGCTTATTTTCAAAACAGTATTCTTTCTCATTCAAACTAGTAAAGAAAACATCTTTTATACAACAATTCTTAGATTATACTACAAGCAAGAGTGTTCTTCATTCACAGAATGGTAACACTTTTCACCTTGATTAAAACCAGTGGAAACAAAAGATTGTGTCAATGGAGAGGGAAAATATTCTCTATGGACGCTTTTAAAGTAATGAGAATAACTAGAAATTCAATTTCATATCCTTTTTTGAATTTCGGCTTTAGCCAAGAAAGTTCTTTTAGAACAGAAAAGTTCCATCTCGGCCAAACATTGAATATAAAGTCTATTTTAAGGACGAATGTCTCTTTTATGACCAAATATTTGCTTCTTTGTAGTCATTTCCACTGATCAAATCACACCAGCACCATCGTTTCTTTTCATCATTTTGTGAGAAATTAAATCTTTAATCATGCAGTATCTTTGCAGGATTCATTTAGCAACTCTTTGCTGCTCTCAAAAGATTTACATTGATTTCTAAGATCTAAAGTTTGTAGTGGCTTGCTCCTTTATCATTTTTAAAGCCGCAAAAAGCAACTCACTTGTATCCTAGACTCAGCAATGTTAATGTAGGCCGCTAGCTGCTCTCTCATAACAACGTCTGGATAGTGAGTCCTGGCAAACGTTTCCTCCAGGACCTGTAGTTGATGATGAGTAAACGCAGTTCGTGTGCGTCGATGTTTTCCACGAGTGCCACCATAGTGTACTTCTAGGATTATATCTGCAACTCAATTTCAAAACGCATAAGATTTACCTACAGAGAAAATATTAGAAGATAAAATTCTAATGCAAGTCGGAGGATTGACAGTTGTCCAGAATTTAAAAATATACCTTTGCCTTTATCAAAGATCCAAAGAGTCCATTCTTTTCTGAGCTTGAGCCATACTATGAAATTTACTTTACTTTTCCTGAATACTTGTTGGTTTACACCTTCTTTAAAAGTCTTTCTTATTATGGTTAAAGCACAATGTAATGATCTTCTGTTTTGTATGGTGACAAATAAAAATCAATTTCTCATTTGTTGGATGTTTTTGAATTTCCACTAACAGATTCTTGATATCTTTTATTGGCAGGAACGAAATATTTTAATCCCTAACAGTTTTGTTGCTTTACCATAAACACTGCCACCAATTTCTCTAACACCTTTTCTTAATCGTTGTGCGTTTAAACAATATATTGTTTTATAAACCGGGGAAACATATCGATAGATTTGAAACTTAATGGAGGAGATTTTGTTACTATCTAATACAAGATTTTTAATTTGTGTATTTCTTTACCGAAGAAGATTGCTATTGCTTTAGACTTATGCAAAATTTGCTTGAACCAAAACAGCCACCATTTATTTAAATAGGTAAGAAGACGTCATAGCTTTACTTTTTCCGAAGGAAAAGATAACTTCTAAAAGTAAAGAGATCCATCACTGAAACAAAAATCATTATTGAATCATTGACGTGCTTCGGGGTTAAGTTCTCGCTTTTCTAACATACAAATTATTTTCGGTGGTAAAATTGCTAATTAAACAGTTAAAATTGTTTTTAGCTGAAGTTTGTTAACTTGTTTCACTTCTGTGATTTATTCCATCCTTGTTTCTGTAGTGTGTGTTACTTCTTGTCAAGAGTTGTGTAAGGATATTAGTTTTATCAGCTATGGAGTGTAGTTTACACGTTACAGAACTTTATTACTACATGAAAATTGTTTAAATCATTAGTATATTGACTTTAGAACTTGATGGAACGATAAATTCTATTGTGATCATACTGTTTGTAAGTTCTTTGATAATTTGCCTTTGGTTTAAGATTCTGTGTAAGAATAACAGCGTTTTGGCAATTTGTCAAATTTTCTTGAGAAGAAGCATAGCGTTTACTCTACGCCTACACGATCAAAGTTTCAAAGAGTTATATATCAAAAATTCATCTATGTACAATCGAGTATGGTAAGTTTTGATGATTTTGAGCGTACGAATAAATTTTGACTAAGAAGTAACCTAACGTGAAAGTTGTGCCACAAAGGGAGTTCGATGTTTAAGATACGAAGAACGGAAGTTAACCAATTGCTGTAATCCCAAGCACTCAACACTACTTACTCCCAAACAAAACCTGTTAACTACAATTATACCTTAAAAAGACAGTTACAAAAGCAGTGAATCTAATATTGCTTTGGTAAAGTTATCTAACAAGCATTTTCCATTTTATCTAATTTTTAGACAAAAAAATAGATTTATGCCTCTTCAAAACGATGAGGCAGAGTTTTCTTAACAACGTAAACGGCAATAAACTGTAAATCTGTTTGCCATGAAAACGGGTACTGTTCAAACCTGAATTAAGCACGGTGTAATTATGTTTAAGCTAGTATTGAGTCAAACTCGAGAAAAGTTGAATTAAATTTATTGTAGTTCAGAGGGATTTTTAGTTACACTTTAGTTTTGCTGTACATGTGCATCACAATTGCTTCGTTCAGTGTTTTGATTTTACCACCAAAAGGTTTCCACTAGACATTTACTTGAAAAACATGTCTAATAATAGTCTAATCAATATCTATTTGTACCGCTTTCTTTCTTTAATAGGTCTTATGATAGCACATGTTGTTTACAACCAAGACTACCACTTACCTGCTAGACGCTCTGCTAAGGTTAGTGCCCGATCGGCCGAGCTGCCTGTTTTTTGTGTAGTAGTGGATGTATCTGGCTTTAAGATATTGTCAATGGAAAATGGCGATGAACTTAAACTCCCACTCATATTCTTTCACTGATAATGGAGCACCCAAAATGTTGGTAAAAGAAGAATAGAACGCTTTATGCGACTCCTTAAGTTTAGCGCGGTCCCAACTAGCCTTCTCAGAGGACCTCAGAGGGGTTAAGGATCCTGTTGTCCTTTCTGACAGTCTTTTGTTTGCACAGTCCAATCAGATTTGTCAGCTCTTCTGTTGTCTGCTTATTTCAACGTTTTTCACACCTGGGAATAAAATTACGCCCTCGGGTAATTCCAGTCTCTTATTCTAAAGGGTTCTTTCTTAAAGAACTGGATCGCCTCAAGTGTAAGAAATTTACCGATTAAATTCTTGATCTATTGTTGTTCTTGTCAGATTATCTGAAACATACTGCCTTTTGTTTGACATTGAAGACACAAAAAAATTATTGCGTACTCTGTAGGACGTTTTTCTTTTTTCACTTAAGCTTAGCTTTTCGAAAGCGTTAACCACATTTGAGTGCTAGTGCTATGTTCTTTATGCACTTGTATTTCAAAAGTTGATTAGCATATATTTAGAGAGATTAATTTGTTGCTGTCTTAGAGATTGTGTGCTTGATCTCTTGTTAAACCAAGAGCGCTAAAATTATTTGCGAGATAAATCAATATATTACGGGAAAAGAATCACCCTTTTGCACTGAAACTATTATTGTCCTGCCTTGTTAAACCAAGAGCGCTAAAATTGTTTGCGAGATAAATCAATATATTACGGGAAAAGAATCACCCTTTTGCACTGAAACTCTTACTGTCCTGCCTCACTACAATTCTACAATAATTCTTCATTTTTCAAATCAGCATCTCCTCTTTATCCTATTTTTCTATTTTGTTACCTGATCAAATGCCAGTTTTTACAAATTTGAAAACTATGCCCAAAAGGATCGTATACGTAAAAGTAACAGCACGTGTTTACTGCAATATATAGTGGAATGGTACAAAAAATTGCAAAATCAAACTTACCGACAAAAAAGAACTTCAAAAAATTCACTAATAGAAAACTTGGCTTTTTACGAAGCATGTGTTTCCTCCGTGAAGAAGCTGGAAATGCAATGAGGGGGGCCTTCTAGTACAAGCTATATCCTATATTAAAAAATAACCAGACTATTGTACAGGATATCGGCTATTTTCTAATGCATACAAACTTGTATAGCTACCATTCAAGTATTTACCCAACTCATTTGGGGGATATGACACGCCGTCCAAATGATTGATCGTATCGTAATTGCGATTTTTCGACCTCCTTGAAGAAGGCTTTAGGACAATTCGTAAGATTAATTAAGGCAATCGTATAGCTAGCAAGACGATTTGTTTATCCCAGATGAGGCTCTAGGACCTTTTAGATAAATCCAAAGCCTCGCCAGTCTCTTAAAGCTGTCATATGTGCTATCAACCGATCTTTAAAAAGCGCTTCTGTCTTATATGCCTCGAGGCTTTTTGATGCAATTGAAGGAGTAATTTAAGGTTATTAAAAGAAACAAGAGAGAAGAAAATTTAATAAAGTTCTGTAGAGGATGTAGATTGTCGAGCTTTTACTTAGAAAGTTTATTAATTTGTTTCAAATTCACCTACAATCTCAGTAAAATGTACAGGCTTAATAGGTTTTTTTCCTCTTCTGAACGAATCTCCTCTAAAATGCCTTGAACTGCAAATCTTTTAGCAAGTTTTTTCCATTAAAGATGAATAAAAGCCAATAATATTTTTTATCTTGAAGCTTGGATAAACAAAAAAAGGAAAACCGAGCAAAATGATTTAAGTTCGAATGCTATTTTTACTTTGTTGCCAGAAGAATCTAAACCTTCTTCACTAAATGCCTTCATAGTCTTTTCATGGTTACCATTAAACCTGATACGCTATAAACCTTTCATTAAACGTAACCTGTTTACGACTCCTCTAAATCTGAACATACTTATTGTTAGGCACACAGGTAAAACAAAAAAGGTAGTAATGAAAATAAAAATCTCCTTTGATAAAAAAAAAAAAGATATTCACTTTTCATCCTATATATATATATACTGTAAATATATTCAGTGAAATCATTAACATTAGATCTGTAGTTTGCGTCAAGATTTTGTCAAGAAAACTTTTTCATAGTGTCGTACTAGAATTGCTGTAAAGAAAACTCATATCAATAAGGATTTTTTGAACTTTGAAACATCTACAAACGAAAAGAAACTTTATAGGAAATGCTATTAAGAAAACTATAACAAAGTCAAGCGCGCGTGAGAAAATTTTGAAAGCTATAAATAAACCTTAAGGTTTCATTTGTCTTTATGTCTTTGTGTTACCATTACCTTCTTCCCTAGCAGTTGATCAAAAACACATAAAACACATAGAGATCCATTGAGTATAAATCAGTAAGGTACATGAGTAGCTGTTGTTCTGTAGTTCATTTCTAAATCTTCTAACACACATAGTTTATCATATCAAATGTATAGTGACGAATGTACTGAAATGTAACGTAATGAAACTTGTTATTCAACATTGTTGAGACAAATCCATTGTAATCTCACACGTATTAAATATCACCAAAATGACATTCCTTTCTAATTTACCATCCTTTGAAAATAATTTGAACTAGGTATTCAGAAAAAAAGAATATTCTGTGTTCACGTTTTTTAAAATCGACTGGTAGTAATGTTTCCTAAACAATTTTGAAATTGTTTCGCTTTCCTTTCATTTATTTCAGTCAACGTCAAATAGATTTGTAAAACCTAGAGATATTTTGTTTCTGTTAATGTATCGTTAGATTTTGCCAAGCCAAGAAAAGCGTTACCGGAGTAATGATGTGGTGAAGTGATCATAGCGATATTGAGAAGATTTACGGAAATGCTACAGTTCTGTTAGTGAATTCAATTCTTTTTGTTGTTGGGGGAAAACAGAAATAAACAAGGCGTTTTCGTGTTTTCTGAGATACTTTTGTTGGCATGGAACAGATGCCCGTAATCTCTGTATTTTTGTATTTTTTGAGATCCTTTTTGATTTCCTCTAGTACTAAACACAAACTCTAAAATCTACCTTAAGTTTTTTAAAATACTTGTACTAGATGTTGCCAAACTGCTCAAACTTAATTCTGAAAAGGCTAATGAGATGAAGGAAAAACTAAAACCAAAAAGATCGTTATTAGACATTGCAAATTGAGAATTTACCCTTCTGTCATAAAGAGTGTTGCTAGAGCAGAGATGCTCCTTTCAGTGAACTGAGATTTACTTTATGTAATGTTAAGGCCCTGCTTTATTTTTGTAACGCCGAAAAAGAGTGGAAGCTATGGACTGAAACTAGAGGCTTTCCTTTTTTATTTTTTGTTTTATTTTTATGATCAAAGACACCAAATTTGAAAATCCATGCCATCGAAATTTTTCAAAACACAACAAAAGGATTCACACGGCGTGCTTTTTATTGGGGAGAGACTCAAACAAAGACGCGAGAGACTTTCAAATTAATTACTAAGCAAAACAAACCAATTATTAAATTGATGAAGCTTTTTGTAATGTACGATCATCCTCTAAGAACTTCAGCACAGAACTATAGGAAAGTCACGTCCAACAAATGGAGTAGATTCACTCAAGCACGATAGTGAATGCAGTCGCTTATCAAAATAAATCCCTTTTTTATCAAAAACGGAGACTGCCATTCGTTCAGCATTACATAACAAGCTCAAGCTGGTTATTATTTTACAAAGATAAAAATCAGCCACTCTCATCTCTGATGTATCCTACCCAATCTGCTGACTTGTATTACATGAAAGTAACGATATCCATCAGTTTTCAACAAATGATATGTAAACGTTATATCGAATACTGTTAGATTACCAAAACTATTTCGTTTCACTTTTTCATATTCTGTTACAGTTTTTATGGTGCGAAGATAAATGTAGTCTGCAGTTACGGCACATATTAAAAAGCTTAAAAGCTACTTTGAGTCCGCCTGAGACGAACCAAATCGTTGAAGGACATAATAAGTTTTAGGCTTACCTCTATAAATAACTTTCGAATCCTAACGATCATGCATGATAAAAACTGAAAGCCACTTGATATTGTTCTTTATACTCAAGTTTACCGGCCTGTTGTGATGAGGGGATCGGAAATCATTAAATTGCTTCTTTGAGTAACAATGTATGCTTGACAGTTTGTATTGAAAATCGTGGGACTGAATCTGATGGAAAACACGGCGGTTTAATATTCAGTCTAATGTAAGAGCTATAGGTTAATTAGCTGCGAATAATTTACTTACAAACTAAACGGGTGAAAGAAGAACATCAAGCCTTGGCACACTTCAAGCTTTTAAGTCCTTTCTTAATCCTAGCGTATGTCTCGTGAAGGATTGTGTACATTTCCCACGCAGACTGAGTGTTCTACCGCTAACTGAAGAGGCGGAGAACATTGTTATCACGACTTACCTTCAGCGCAAATAGTTGGTTCAGAAAGAGATGCGTGCTGCATTTGACTTTCAACAACACGTAGCTTACTAACTGGAAAAACGTAGGTAAAATAAAAACTTCTAAACGGGCCCTAGTTTCAGGTTTTCAATCATTTTGTTTTCGACGTTTTTGGTTTTTAAAACAAAATGTACCATCCCTCTCTTAGTAAGCCACAGGAGAAAGGAAAATACGTTGTTTCACAGGTCGTCAAATTAAACGGTTCTTTTAATGAAGCACACTGTTGTATATCTCACCTGTTTTGCTTTGGATAAGTATGAAACAACACGTGGATTATTTTCCAATAAAAAGATTATACACTTGCATTTTTGAGATAGCTAAGGATTAAAAAAATAATCCTTGTTAAAGATGCATGTGCACACGAATATACCGGTGTAGAAGGAGCGAAGATTAAGGAGGTCTTATACAACTAAAACATTTTTTTCCAAAATCGAGTTTTTTAAGAATTTTTTATCACCTTGCAACTACTTGTCATGAAATAGGACCAACACAATAAGCATTTGAGTCTGTTGTTGCCTTGGCAACACAGCA
>JAOEJH020043630.1:0-10573 GCA_025448215.2 Palythoa grandis
GTCCATGCTCATTTATAAAAATTCGAAACCAATATCTGAATTAAATGGAGTCAAAGAAGCGGTGTTTGTCCGAATAATAAAGATTGATTGCTTGATTGATTGATTTCAATCCCACAATACTTTGCACAGGTTATTTTTAGATACCAAAGAAAACGCTAATTGGTATGATGATATGTGCAATCAATTAAATTACATTATTTCACCGGGGGAAGGGGATGCTTGTCGGAAAATTTCAATGGAATCCCTAAGAGGTACCAATCCGGGCGTGGTTCAGGTCGATTTCAAACCCTAAGAGGTACCATCCAAAAGCGCACATGCAAACAACATTTCAATCAATTTAATGAAGCTAAGCCCTAAAAGGTACCGCACTGTATGCAAATGTCAAAATGTCGTCTCTGGCACCCTAAGCGGTACCAAATCCTTGAATTTTTACCCCTAAAAGGTACGACGAACGTCTCCGCCCCAAAAATTATTTATTTCTCAGGACCATTAACTTGCCCCGCGTGCAAACACAATCCCTGAAGCTTTTGACTGTTATTCCATTGAATAAAAACAAAGCACATCATTTATAAGAGCGTAACAACAACAACAACAACAACAACAAACACGCAAACTATTGTCAGGTATTCATATAGATATTTTATTTTCAAGAGAAGGTGTATCTAACTTGAATATCATCCTGATGGGATGTTAACAACAGCCAAAAAAGGAATGGATTCTGGAAACAAACAGAAGAACTTGCTTCGTCATTTAATACTAATACTAATAATATCCATTAATCGCTATTAGTCTGTATACCTGGTGGCTTGAGCTGCGCCGTGGACTGAAGAAGCCTCACGTCGGGGCCAAGTATCTGCCTAGCTAGCAACAGACACGTTCTGAAAGGTAAAATGGAGACAGGTTCCAGTGAAGAGTTTTAACTCGTGAATGACATAAAATTGAAAGGCAACGACCAGCTGAAGTCTTATTTAAATACCCATCAGAAGCAAAGGCCGAGCCGGGAGGGAGGGGGTGGGGAGGCTCTACCCCTCTCCCCCACCCCCAAACACACACAAACACATTTTATTAGAAAAGCTGACGTCAAAATGATTTGCGTTACAGAAAGGTTGTTCTCTAATATTCGCTTAAAACGTTTTAGTACTGATTTCGTCTCATTTCCCTTTTTTCCAGCTACAAATTTACTAAAAGCCTCAAAATATAGAACATGGGTTATCAAAAATTATAGTTAATCAGTGCTAACAATGGCTGACTGGATAGGTCTGATGCTAGACTATGGCACACGCACCTTGGGATGGCAAGCCATTCTCTTGAAATAATCTGTTTTCACAGCCACTCTGAAGAGTTTTGTCACCAAAGCCACACGGTTCGTTGGAACAATTTCGCATCTATTTACTCTCGGATCTCTGCTTACTATGCTCCAAATGACCTATTGACAACTCCATCAAGGTAATTTGTATCAAAAGAAACTCTCTGACCAAGCTATTTTTCACCGTGTTAAGCTGTAGACGCAAAACAGATTTCTTGCAAATTTTCGAAGCAATAATACTAATACGGACAGCTGTTTGTTGGATTGCTATGCCGCCATTCCACGCCGTGTAATGAGCAGTTGATACAAGTATATTATAAACTAATTGCGATTCTGAGCCGGTGATTCCACATTATATTGCCCGCTAGTTGGGAGAAAATATATTCCATATTTTTTCAATCTGAGCCGGTGATTCTACATTATATCACGTCTCTCTCCCTGACCAAAATGTTAACTGTATGGCGATACTATTCAATATTGCAAAGATTAACTGCAAAGATTTTGTGACAACTTTTGTTGTATTACGTGTTGACACAATTGTTAAGAAAAATATACCACTGATACTCCTCTGTATTCACAGTAGACCCAGTATTGTAACTGTTAACCTGGCATTATAATGGAATAAACCATGTAGCGCGTGTGTGGCTATGATGACAATATACAGTTGAGCCTGTTATTTCGAACTCGGTTATTTTGAAATCCCCGTTATTTCGAATTAATATTCTTTTCCCTTGGGACTTTGAAATAACGGGGTTTATGAATAATTCCATAGTAAGTAAAAGCACCTTGTGCTAAAAGTATTAAAATTTTTTTGTCTTTGGAATTACATATTTCTCGGCTTGACCAACAAAATACTAAATGCCATGGATTTTATTATTATTGTGACGTGTAAGAGGAAATGGGTCATGAGAATGTCATACAATATATTGATCAAATGGACTGTAGTCTAGTTATGCAGATGCGTGTTAAAACACAAGCTTGAGGATAATCCGCAGCATTTTCCAGCATTTCTCGATCAAGAAAAGTGAGATTAGTAATAGTTTACAGACGCCAACAGTTCCACCATGGTAGTGGTAGTTATAGCGGTATTAATTGGTCTGTTGTGCAGTGGACCCATCAGAGTAAATAGTCTTAACAATGGCCTTGGTTTAACCCCTCAAATGGGATGGAACTCTTGGAATTATTTCCACTGTTCTATCAACGAGCAGCTCATCAGAGACACAATCGACGTGCTGGCCGATTCTCCACTCAAAGGCGCAGGGTATGAATATGTGAATGTGGACGACTGTTGGGCGACTAACCGCACAAGCGAAGGAGAAATTATTGCCGACCCTGAAATGTTTCCCAGTGGAATAAAATCGTTGGCAAGTCACGCACATTCCAGGGGATTAAAGTTCGGCTTATACAGTGACGCTGGCTTCAAAACCTGTGCCAAGCGGCCGGGCTCGCTCCATTTTGAAACAAATGATGCAAATACGTACGCACTATGGGGAGTGGATTATCTTAAATACGATAACTGTCACACTGATGGCAGCAAACCGGAAGTTCGTTATCCCATAATGAGGGACGCACTCAACAAGGTAAAAGTTAACATTTTTGGTATCGAATCATCAGTGGATATCAGTAGAAAGAAGGCCGCGTAACGAATACGTGATAAAATGTAACAAGTAAGTAAAAAAGTTGAAGCAAATAGGTGTAACAAAGTGTAATAAGTAGGTGATAGTAAGGTATATCAAACAGATGAGCAAACTGGTAATGCGGTGTAACGGAATAGGTAATAATAAGGTGTAACAAATAGGTAATAACGTGTAGCAAATAGGTAAGCAAATGAGTAATAAGATGTAACAAATAGGTAATAAGATTTAGTAAATAGGTAGTAAGGTGTCACGTGGACTACCAAGGAATAACAAGGGAGGTATCACGATATTACAGGGAAAATAAATACAGTTTTCAGCCGTCGGTTCAAAATATTTTTTTTGTTACTAATATGAACCCAATTTCTATTTGTGCATCATAAAGACAGGGCGAAGGATCTTCTATTCCATGTGTGAGTGGGGAGTTGATGACCCAGCCACCTGGGCACGTGACGTGGGGAACAGCTGGAGGACGACGGGAGATATCAGGGACAACTGGAACAACATGATCAGGAAAGCGGATAAAAATGACAGATGGTGGAAGTATGCAGCACCGGGGGGATGGAACGATCCAGACATGCTGGAGGTGATGCTCATACATTTGAATGAGGGAAGGATGGAGGGGGGGGAGGAGTAGTGGCAGAAGAAAGCCATTATTGTGGGGAAGAGAGTGGAGGGATTTTGTTTATTAACAAATTTATTGTGAGCTTATATGCGGACTGGACTCGAATTTGGATGACGACATGGGAAGTCATTTAGAGGGGGCGCTGTTATTTAAAGCATACTAAGCTTGCAGTGAATGTAACAATGACTATGACGACAAAAGATCATGACAATAATGATGATGCTGTTGATGATGACAATGATGATAATGATGATGATGATGATGATGCTGTTGATGATGACAATGATGATGATAATGATGATGATGATAATGATGATGATGATAATAATGATGATGATGATGATAATGATGATGATGATGATGATAATGATGATGATAATGATGATGAAGATGATGATGATGATGGTGATGATGATGATAATGATGATGATGATAATGATGATTATGTGATGACGGTAATGATGATGATAACAATGATTTACTATTACCATACTCAGTTACGGCTAATGTATACGTATGTGTATTTTCTTATTACTATACTACATAATCGAACAGCTACGAAGTATTTTGCTGGATTCCTTGTCCTTAAATTCTTAATTTATAAGAATAAATTCAAATAGTTGATATCGAGAGTCCTATAGCTGTTTCAAGGGTTTCCGTGCGATCACAAACAGTTGGTAAAAATTTCCAAATAACATTTATCTAGCAAATAGATTCCGTCTTTCCCCGCGTCTATACTGTAATCGGTGCATATATGAGGTTATGTGCTAAGAACAAAATATTGGAGTGTGAAATTGAAATTATGATTGTATGACCTCATCTATGTGTGAATTATGGTTCTCGGCTGACCAAAAAGCGCTATGTGCCAAAGACCTAATGTATTTAATATCAGGTTTTGAATTTTAATCAATTTGCGCATCTTTCCAGGTTGGTAACGGAGGAATGACCAACACTGAGTACGTAACTCACTTCAGTCTCTGGTGTTTGATGAAAGCGCCGCTCCTGATTGGTTGCGATATACGGAGTCTATCCCCGCAGACTCTACATATTCTAACCAATAAAGACGCCATTGCCGTGAACCAGGATCCCCTTGAAGTTCAGGGACATAAGTTGCGATCAAAGAACGACCTGGAACTGTGGGCCGGGCCCCTGAAAGACGGTAGCATGGCAGTAATGCTTCTCAACCGCAGCTCACAGAAAGCCAGCATTTCGGTCGAGGCCAGTGAACTGGGATGGAAAGATGGCGTCTGTTTCGTTGTGTACGATATCTGGCAGCGCAAAGACATAGGAGAATTTTGTGGCAGCTTCTCAGCTAATGTTGAGTCGCATGGAGTCATGTTTGGACGGTTTAGGCCAGTTCAAGTTGATTTCATCCATGTAATGTAATGCTGAAATCACCAAAAACGAATGTAAACAGCAATACATGGATGTCAAACAAGTTATTTTTGTTTTATTTTTGAAACTGATTTTTGTGTCATTGCATTATTACGAGTTAAAGCGTGAATCTATCCAGGGGGGTGTAACCATTAGTTGTATCCTCTATGTTGACAAACCAGGAGCGGCGCAGCATATAGAAACCTGGAGGGGAGAGGTAGGTGGGGCTTATCGTAAAGGAAGTCAAGTTCATACCTCTACTCAAAATTCTCAAAATACCGTAGTTCGGTTCCACAGATAAATCTTTTTGCGACCTTAAAGGTGCCTATGTCTCCAAAAGCCAAGCGCCGATTATTAAAATAGTGACGCGACTTATTGTGCCATACCAATACTTGACTGCATTCGCAATATTGGAGACCTTAAGATCCGAGTACGAATACGAGTACCAGTACGAGATTTCAAGCACGCGCGCCCTTATACAAGCAAACTCGTTGTCGAGAGGACGAGATTTCGAGCAAAAGTCGTCCTCTCGTCTACGAGTTTGCTGGTAAAAGCGTGCGCGCTTAAAATCTTGTTTTCGTACTCGTTCTCATACTCGAATCTAAAGGTCTCTAGTTTCGGCTGGGAAACATGAAGGCTACCTAACTATTCGTTAACAAATTTTGTAGTTGGATAAGGGTTAGGTAAACCGGTCAATGTTAAAGAAAGGTTCTACGAACGGTAATAAAATTGCTTTTGAGTTGTGGAATGGTAGCGAAAGATGACTGACAAACTAGTTATACTTGTGAAAAATACGTAGTGCTGCTTTAAATAAAGATGAAATAATAACGGGTTTGAATTTGGATTCATATCATTTAGCAAATTATTTGTAATTTACCCACAATGCACCTCTATTTCCGGTTGTTCATGAATTATTTAAAATCCAGTTTCATCGCTGCCGCGTAAGTAAGTCTATAGTTGATAAAAAAAATATGAAAAGACGACAATATCTGCAGTAACAAATTACAACATGACGCAATTACTGCATGACTGATATTTTATGGTGTTTCAAAACTTTAATATTTTGTTTGTTTGTTACAAAAAAAGTAAAATTTCGAGTGTAAACAAATTTGAGATTAGCAAGGGAAATTCCTGGTGTTCTGGTTGCTATATGAGAGCTGGTCAGTGGGAAGAGGTACAACGTTCGTCTTGTTACCAACACTTGAGGAATGAACAGATGCGTTAAGATTGTCCAGCGGACGTATATCACTACCCATTGCGCAGGTGCTTTCTGCTGACGCTGCAAAATAGGAATTACTCAGCATAAATTAAGGAATATTTTTATTTTAGAGTCTGCTAGCCTAGGGAGTTACTCTTCTGATTTGGGAAACTAACTGAATTTAAAAACTTTGGGTCACCTTCGATGATGCTTTGCGTAACGTTTCTCGTTTTAGAAATAGAAACACTTTTGGTATCTTCAGAAAAGAACCTGTTCTATGGAAATTGCTCAGTTTTTATGGAATTTATCAAAAAATAAAAACATTTTCTTCAAAAACTAAATTTCGCTAAAAATAACTCTGAATCCACAGACACAGTTGTAGAAGGCGTTGAGCTTAAGACCTAGTTGACCTTAGAATGAAGGCGTTTTAGTGTTTCTTTTAAAATGTAGTAAAAAAATAAATTGCGACTTACAATGTATTCGAAATGGAGCTGATAACGTTGATAAAAATGTCATAGTGTCGTGTAGGGAGAATGGTGATTCACATTCTAATCATGTATTTACAGATAAGCAACTATTTTTAAACACAACTGTGTTGCACATGCGTGCTTGTGTAATGACACAGCCACTAAATAGGGCACTATGGCCTTACAAGTCAGATGGACTAAGCCCGTACTGAAACCCTTAAAAAAAAGAGTGAGCCTGACTGTTAGCAGCCGTGGACAGCTGTTTCGGCCTTGTTGGGCCTCATCAGCACGGGACAGGTGACAATCAGACTCAACTTCCCACAGAAAAAAAAATCAAGTAAGGTAAAAGCGTAAAGCAATTTCTAAATAGTGAAGGGTGTTTCTCTTAAAAAAGCAGACTGATTTGTAAACGGAACAATGGCTCAATCAAAAGATAGTTCTCGATATCTCAAATGAAAATGTATGTAATTAAACAGGAGATAGGTGAACAAACCTGGAAGTTTAGTGTATCCATCGCGCGGCCTCCGATCTTGACCGTCTAACAGTGGAACATGAACAATGGGACGTCCCGCCATGGACGATGTTGCTGTGGGCTGCAGAATGATGGAAGATTGAAGAAGACCACCTGTTTGACCAGAAGATGTCACGTTCTTACTGAATTGGTGGCCTCTGTTGTAAGAGGTTGTCGATGGAGACTGTAATAAGTTGGAGTGCGTTTTTGCTCTAGTCTCAACTCCCAATGGATTGGGCTGCTGTCTAGATAAACCACTCCAGACTCCATTCCCGGCGCTGCAAGAGCCAATTTCTTTTACTGGTGCCATTCCACGTGGTAAGGTGCTAACAGATATCCGGTTAACACAGACTTGAGACTGTCCCAGCTTTTGACATTGTGATAAAGGTATTATCATGTTCTTTGCAGGGCACCGCAGTCCGGACTGTGGTGGGCACGTTTTGCCCTGCGAGGGGAATGGTGCTGTAGAAGTATCCTCTCGATGCTCGTGTCCAGTCCTCAAATATATTCCTTTAACTTGGCTCTGATTAGCTGTGGAGGTACTGGTAAACGTTGCAGGAAGGTGGTAGATTATCCATTTGCCAGAGCTTACCAAGGGATGAGGCGGCCTTAGAGCTGTGTTTGCACTGTTGTGTGCGCTGATTGTATTTGTAAGGTTCGCTGCACTGCTGTGTGCGCTGATTGTATTTGTAGGGTTCGTTGCACTGCTGTGTGCGCTGATTGTATTTGTAGGGTTCGCCACAAACGAGTTATGCAAAACCATTTTGCCTGAGGCATCAACAATCTTTAGCACGTTATTACTGCATTCGGAGTGATTTGAAGGAACCGTGTTACTTGAGTTCTCACTCACTGCTCTTTCGTTTCCCAGACAAACTCGGTTTGATTCCAGCAGCGTGGATTGTTGATTGGCACTCGCCACTGGGAAGCTTTGGGGAACTTTCTTTTTCATCAACCGGTTGTCACTCGCAAGCTGTGACCCACATCCAAAATCCGAAGGTTTTTCCAAGCTTCCATATTTTCTCTTGTAGCTCCCAAATGAAACTAAGGACGTTGATGCCACTGATACTTGAGGTTGGACAGGAATTGATAAAATAACCGAGTTTTGCTGGCTAGTTTCTTGTTGCACCTTACTTCTGTACAGTGCCAAGAGGCCGGTTAATTTTTTCATTATTTCAAATGGATTTGGCCCCGTGTTTGCTGCCGTGTTCGAGTTCGCAGATAACGTCATTTGTGCTGCAGAGCTGATTTGAGGTGCAGTGCTAGGTTCTACACCCCGTGGGTGACCCTCACGGGATACGTTTTCAACCTGCCGAGGGACAGTAATTAGTGGATTTGCAGTGTTTGTTGCTGACGTTATTCCTGAGGTATTTATTGGAATCAGTGTACGTGGCATCTGGTATTTTACTTGTTGAGCCATCCTAGGGCTATTCACTGTTCCTTTAGTCAATTGCTGGCTCTTAGGTTTCACTGCGCATGTCTTAGTTTCTTTCCCAGAATTGTTTGGAATCTTATTCTTGGAGCTATATTTCACATTTTTTCGTTTCACATACTTGTGCTTACCAACAGGTTGGCGACTGTTGCGCAATCTGCGGGAGTTATTTTTTGGAGAACAAATGTTGGTCTTTTCTCTTGTCAACACGGCAGTTTGTTTGTTTTGGTTAGGCGCATGCGCAAGTGTACTATCAGTCAGCGATATTTCCTCAGCAACATGCTCCAGTCCACTCCCTGACTTGTTGCGGGGTGGCTCAAACCCAGTACAATGAACTGTAACATTTTGGTCTTTTTCTTTCGTTTTATTTGTTTCGAGTATCGTGGGCTCATCTTGTTCTGCGGTGTTACAGGCTCTATTTGAAACAATTTGTTGGAGATTCCTAGCACTGTCAGGCCACACATCTTTCTGTGACGTTTCCATAAAATGTGAAACTAGCTGTTCCACATTGTTAAATGTTTTATTACAAATCAAACACTTCTTCGGGTAATCAGAGCTTTTTATTCGGCTATCTTTAATCTTCTCTTCACTTTGTAGGTCAACTTGAAGTTCAGCTAAAACAGATAATGAACTGGTATAAAATTTGTTTCCTCAATGCTATTATCGGTTTTCTTAATAAAAACCTTTTAAATGCAATGCGTGTAACCGTATCACCTGAGCAACTACAATGCAAGTGAAAGTAGCAACCGTGGACAGCTGTTTCGTCCTGGTTAGGACTCATCAGCACGGTATAGCTAATACAACACCCGCAAAGAGCTGCTAAGACGAGTTCTGAGAACTGCTTTAAGGCTAAACTCCACTGCAGAGCATGTGGGAGCCCGGTTTGGTATGTAGAACATACCGTACGCAATACGTTGTGAAAAGAGAAGATCACATCACAGAGTGATAGATACGATGTGTGACGACTCTGAAGTCAATAAAAACCTTTTAAATGCAAGATCACACCGACTCTCAAACACAGATCTGGCCAGCACCTTTACGCATGCGTATAACCGTATCACCTGATCAACTACAATGCCAGTGAAGGTAGCAACCGTGGACTGGACCTTATCAACCAACCAGTGTTGTCACCTTTCTAACACGGGACTCGACTCTTCCAAATACACCAAATTCCCATATTACCCCCTACCCCATAGCCCCACTCCCATATTACCCCCTACCCCATAGCCCCACTTCCGAAAGCTCTTAACATAAGTGATAAGCCAAATATTTCTCCCCAGTCCTTTCTTCCTTTAAGACTTGTTTTTCATTTTCACAAACGTTTTGTCGGATTTTACTGACAAACAAAAAACTCACCTTCTTTCTTTGTCTGACTGCTACTTGAACCCGAACGCCGACCTCCCACGGCAGATTGCGCATGCTCACCAAACGTTTCCAGTAGGTTGCCAACTGTGCTGTCCATGTCTTTTAGGCAGAGGGATATCCGGGAACTTGAATCCATCACGGGAACACTGAACGAACCGGTTTCCAGTTGTTCCATTTTTTCTCGGTCTTGCTTTTCGATATCATAATGAAGACCACGAGTTACTGATATCGTCACATTTTGAGGGCTGTTGCTACAATTAGGGTTAGTCCAACAGTCTTTTTGGTCATGCGTCGAGATATTTACAGCTTTGTCAGGCCTGCTCATAGTTTTCCTAAAAGATAAAAATGAAACTTCTTGTCAAAGATGGAATAGTCGGAATAATGACTGCGGGATTTCCACAGGCGGTTCAAAAGCGGGTTAACGTTAATTCAATTCAATTCAATTCAATTCAATTCAATTCAGTTCAATTCAATTCAATTCAATTCAATTCAATTCAATTTCATTTCATTCACAATCAACAGGATAAAGAGTACTAAAGTGTGGCGTCACAAAAAATACGATTTGTGAAATTACTAATTTGGTTGTTATATTCAGAAAGAAGAAGATGAGACATGCCTCCATGCCGAAGTTTAGAATTTTGCCATCAATCAGTGATGAGATATT
>JAOEJH020043828.1:0-10569 GCA_025448215.2 Palythoa grandis
CCTTTGGCATTCGGCTGATAACCCTTACCAAGACCTTGATTATTCTGGATATCACAAAAACCGAATCTAATATTATTTGTTTTATTATACATTGAATGAAAAAAAAGGGTCACGACAGTCTGCTCTCGCTTTGACATAAAATGTTTTCAAAGTTTGTGCTAACTCTTTCTTTTCCTCGGACTCTCTCAGTTTTTTCTCTTTCACATAATCAGCAAACAGCTCCTTTGCCACCTTCACCGACCTTTTTGTGTTTTGTGAGTCCTTGTCTTGAACAACTGTTTTTTCAATGTCTTGCTCAGTCAATGAAGCAAACCTAGAAGTCATGTTTTTGCTTCTTCACTGATGGCAAGCAACACAAAATGCGCGAATTGGACATGATTACCGGCTTAGAAATCATGCACTGCAGTCATACATGACATGATTACCCGTGACTTTGAGTGTCCTTGACATGATTATTGTATAATCTGCAGCTGGATGACATCACAGGTGCTGATTTCGAAAATTCACTGTATGCTTTCGGCCAGTCAGAAAAGAGTTAGAGAGTTCAATGTATAATAATCAGTGTAAGTAGTATTATGATATTTTTTCATATTGCTAGCTTTCCACGAGCCAGTTGCGACACAGAATTTTTAATGTTGTACAAATTTGGGTGCCTTTTGGTTTTCTGAGCTGCCTACAATACTGTAATATCCTACAGTTTAAGAGTCCTTATTTATAAGAAGTTACAACCCAAAACATTTTCATATAGAAAGTGTGAACAATTTCCCTCCACCTGCCCCTCCCCCTTGATGCTCATATGATGCTTGCTAAAGAAGCTACAGTAAATCCTTAAATTATGAGCATAGCCTGCAGTGCTTACAGTATCTCTGGTTTCTGCAATGTGAAGAGTGTTACATGGATTGGATGAGGGTCGACACTAATCCATCGCAGTTTAAAATTAAACCCTGCGGAAGCTGGTACTCATAGCAATGGAAAACTGAGTAAACTTTAGCTGAAAGAAGGTAACACAAATTTTCAACACTGTTAAGCATGGGTTTGAATCCAGGACCTTGTGGCTGGAAGGCAGAGATCTTACCACTAGAGCAGCCACACCACCATTATGACACTTTGGGTTTTGGAAACGGTCACCATTTTTCCTAGATCTGCCCATAAAAACAAAAACACAAATGCAAATGAATTGCACGTAATGATTGTAACTGTCAAACTAAAATCTGACAGGCTTAGGTTTATTTGACATAGTGCATAATTTCTTTTACTTCTTTTATTTTAGCAAGAAGAGGAAAATTCTGGGGAGAAAGCTAGCAGGAAAAGGAAAGGAAATGAAGGTTTGTTGTTGACATAAACCTGCTATTATGATACTGTAATTTGTGATTGTTAACTTGCTAGAATTTTTAATTAAAAAAAGTTGGATTTAGGAATTAGGGTTTCCTTAAATGGATTCTGTATTTTGTCAAATAGATTCTGTAAATTCTCTTTACTGGATTCTGGATCCCCTTAACTGGATTCTGGATTCCCTTCAATGGATTCCAGATTCCCTTGACTTGATTCTGGATCCCCTTCAATGGATTCCAGATTCCCTTGACTTGATTCTGGATCCCCTTCAATGGATTCCAGATTTCTTTGACTGGAATCTTAATTCCTTTGACTGGATTCTGTGTTCATCTGTCAGGAATCTGGAATCCCTTAGCTTGTCCGTCTGTCTAGATTGAGGATTCCCTTAAATGTGGGATCCAAGAGACTGGCTAGATTTTGGATTCCAAATTCTCTTGGCTGAATTTTGCAGATTCCAATACTTTGTTAGGTGGATTTCAGTAATCTCAAATCTTGGTTTATGGTCTGGTGTCAAGATCTTAAATTCGAAGTCTAAACTGTCCTTTCATGAAATAAAAGAAGGTTTAAAAATGGTTTTTAGCCTTCAGAGGAACTTTCTAATGAACTTGTATGGAGAGTGGTCTGCAGTATGGTGCAGTTTGGTCTGCAGTTTGCTACAGTCGAAACTTCCTTTGTACTTGATATGGAAGTATTATTTTGTTTGTTCCAGCTGTTGTTTCTTTGGACTAGCTGTGTTTGCTGGTTCTTGTCACAGCTGCAGTTGTTGTTGATATTGTTGTCTGGAAAATATATGGGTGCATTCCACCACTAACCATTGTTGCACGATAAAGGGCACGATTTGCTTGACACCTTCCATGCTACAACAAAGTAATTTCAGGTAACATGTGTTTGAGTTCCCAGCACAAAGTGAGGAAGACTGCTCGCCATGGAAGATTGAATTTTATTATCACCAGAACTTGATGCAACGTAGGAAAGACTGGCGAACGCTTGTGAAGTTTACTTTTCTTCGTAACACTCCCTTGTTTGTCTAGTTCCTTATTTGACAACGGCTCTAGTAGAACATAAGCCATTCATTTCGTTTATCTTGATGTGTAAAATTGATTGGTGTTATTCATTCTAACTTCTGAATCAGTTGATGAAACCCTATAAAGTGACCATTCATTTCGTTTATCTTGAAGAGTAGAAATGATTGGTGTTTTTCATTCTAACTTTTGAACTAGTTGATGAAACCCTATAAAGTGACCATTCATTTTGCTTGGCTGGAAAAGTAGAAATGATTGGTGTTATTCATTCTAACTTTTGAACCAGTTGATGAAACTCTATAATGTGACCATTCATTTTGTTTGTCTTGAACAGTAGAAATGATTGGTGTTATTCATTCTAACTTTTGAACCAGTCGATAAAACCCTATAAAGTGACCATTCATTTTGTTTGTCTCTTTCCGAAAGGGTTACATATTCTGGATCTGGAAACCTGTTCCCAGACGTTACTTGTTTGAACACGCATTGAATTGTTAGCAATAATCCATGTTTTTATTGGTTACCCGAAAACAAATGGAAAGGAATGTTCTGCTCTGGTTAATACAATGTAATCATCGGCAGCCATTGGTTGCTATAGAGATAGACTCTCTTCCTTGTTCTAAATTTCGGCAGTCTTTCTTTGTTTGTATTCAGAGGAAACTTTAGAACTATGCCTGTCGTGGTACTGTCTTTCCGCCCGAAATGTATTGTGTCACCGGCATAATAACGTTTCGTTTTAAGCGATGGTTTAGAAGGTAATTGAGATAAGGACTGCGTCTCAGGAGATCAATTACCTTCTGACGAAATCGCTTATACATAAAGAAATATATAACTGAGTTATACAGTGTCGATGACTTAGCAAAATATGCCGGAATACTGGCCACGAGGGGGCTAATATACCGGGAGCCCCCACAGGCAGAAATAAGGGACACCGCAGCATAGGGTGTCCAGGAAAAGAGAAATGCGATGATCATTACCAGTATTATGGCGGCCATTTTCAGTTCGGCTTTGCCTATACTTCTTGCATGGACGGACATGTTGCCCCAGGTTGTGTTTGCATTTCCTTTCATTATTCGAATGGTTTTGTACAGTTTATAGTAAGAAAAAATGATAAGCGTAACGGGAACGATGAAACAGCCAAGGAAGATGCAGATTGTATATGAAACTGCATTACTATCGGACGAAGCCCAGTGGACTGAACAACTCGTACCAATCCCTTCTTCGGTGTAACGCGACCACCCAAGCACTGGAGCTATGGCGAATATGAAGGTAAATACCCAAAGCGCAGCCAGTATATACTTCACACGTTTTTCATCTATGATTTGGTTCTGGGAAGCATTAATCGCCTCGTATCTGTTAAAAGCCAGTGCCGCGAGATGTGTTATAGACACTAATCCACACCAGGTAACCAGAAATGCGTGCGCGTTGCAACCAGCGTCGCCAAATACCCATTTTTTGGCAATGTTAGAAATGAATGAGGTCGGCACTGCAATAGCGCATGTGAGCAGGTCGCTCAAAGCTATACCAAAAATAAAAAGGTTTTCGGTGTTTGAGAAAAGCCGACGATACACAACGAAGGTTGCCAACACCAAGCTGTTTAGTACGACGCCTGCTACGAGAATGAGGGCCGAAATTACTGCAAAAACTAAAAACACTTTGTCTTCATTATTCAAGTAATGCATCTTCGGATGAATTCGATTTCCTATTAACCTCCGTCTTCCTCACACGTTTTTCGTGGTTTTTCTGTGACGCTTTCTCGGTCCCACACTCGATTCTCAAAATAGGCTCAAGTGCACGGGAGGCATTGCCTTGTCCTGCGACGAACAACTTAGCAGTAGTGACTTAGGGCTCTCCTTGGTAACTTTGGCGTTATTCTAGAGAACATTCTGCTCTGAAGAATATACTCTGAAAAAGTGATAAAAATGTGGTCGTTTAGCGAACTTTAATGATAACTTTACAGAAGATGAAGTCTCACATCAACAGCTACTTCATAACCCCCCTGCCCCCCAATTCACTCCCCACCCCTCCCCATCCGTGACCAGATAATTGTTTAATCCAATTTGGAAATTACAATAACTAACATGAAATCCGGCTTTCTGATTACCTTCATCAGTCAAGGATCGAATAGGAGAATCTTTGCTAACGTCATTGTTAACATTCTGCTTCATTAGCACACAGCTTTAGTCGGAGAAAGAACAAAGATAAATAACAAATGATTTAACTTAAAACACAAGAAAGCTTGTCAAGTGAAATGGTAGATCGAACTGTTGGTTCCGTGTGTGTCGTTTCAAAGAAAAAATCGCTGCTCAAAAAAACGCAAAACAGTTGGTTAGCAAGAACGATAATGAGCCATACTTTCTGTGTAAAATTTCCAATTTTGAAAACTACATCACGGAAAAAATACTCGGCATATCAATCTTATATTTTCAGAGAAAGTTTGTTTGGCACGAGCATTACGACTCGACTATGCTGGAAGGTACGAGCGTTACGACTCGACTATCGTGGGAGGCACGAGCATTACGACTCGACTATCCTGGAAGGTACGAGCGTTACGACTCGACTATCGTGGGAGGCACGAGCATTGCGACTCGACTACCCTGGAAGGTACGAGCGTTACGACTCGACTATCGTGGGAGGCACGAGCATTACGACTCGACTATCGTGGGAGGCACGAGCATTACGACTCGACTATCCTGGCTCTTGCCGTTTTTAATATCCACATGTATATCGCTAGCAGCCCCGCGTTTTATAAGTTGATTAGCAAAACTCTTTATAGATCTGGGTTCTTTCTGATACTATTTCTGGTAAAATGTGTCCATTTGGTTATTGATATTTCTCGTATTTAACTTTTATATTCGGTGCGGGCAAAATACCATCTGCTCACTAGTTGTGTTGCTATCGTGGATCCAGCATGTTGTGTACGGAATCGGCAAAATACTGACACAACTAAGCTTTTATACGAGCGTGTGCCAGCATTTTCAGTCATATACACTGTGCCGTATGCTTGACTTTCTAAAACGTTTTGTTTTGCTCACAATGATTAGTTTGTATTATTATATTCTCAGCAAAATATCTCATTTCTGATTGGATAATTGGGAATGCATTAATAGGTTATAGGGTGCATTGTAGGTTATTGAGTGCAATAAGGAATTTGCTACGGAGACAAATGCAAAGTTGAAAAAAGTAAACTTGCGGACAGTTGTTCTTGCTTTGTCAAACCAAAACGATGTTGAACAACAGAAAGAAAATGCGAAAAATCAAAATACTTTAAAAGCTACGCCGACCTGTTTAAACGTTTGGCAAAAATGGGCGATTGAATAAAAAGTGAGCAAGAAACTCAAACAGTACGAGCACCAACAACTCGATATTCATTGAAGCATCTACGCTTCATTGTTGAAAATGTATTAAACAAAAAATGATACGAACTTGCTCGTGAATTTCGAGATTTATGGTCGCTCGTGATGTTTTGAAGTTCTCAAATTGAAAGTTCCCAAAATTGCACGAGCCGGCGAAATCGCGAAATCGCGTTCATACGATTTCCTATACATATTTTTGCCAATTTTACAGTCGTTTGAATAACCTTGTAACTGTATGCTTTACGATTTAAGTAATAGTTCGTTTATGAAGTAGGCAGGTCAATGACATGGAATGTAGAAAGGTGTTAATGGCCGTTTTTATACTAGAGGACGAATTATCCGTCTGGACGAACTTGGGCAAACATTTGTAGTTCGTCCGGTTGTGCGTCTCTAGTGTAAAGACGGGCACAAGACGCATTATTGGTCAAGACGAACTTACATTTGAAATGCGTCTTGAACGATGCACTTCGCAAGGTAGTTCCTCCGGACGTATAATGTGTCTTGTGCCCTTATTTACACTAGAGACGCACAACCGGACGAACTACAAATGTTTGCCCAAGTTCGTCCAGACGGATAATTCGGGGAAAGCAAGAGATCATGGAAGCCCCTAACCTGCGATCATTCCCTCTTTCTCTGTAATCAGACAAGCGGAAGGAGGGCATGATACATTTGCTTGTCGGATCGTATGTTCAAATGCCAGATTCTGGCATTTTTTTGATTGGTTGAGAAACAATATTTTATAATTCGCTGCGTTCTTATTGGCTGTCATATTTCAACAACATTTCCGGTAAAAATAGCGCCCGGCCAAAAGGAAAGAAAAATGGCGGAGACGGAACGATTTAGTGAGGAGAATTTTTGTGCGGCTTTAGCTGAAACCATTACAGATTTTTAGTATGATTCCCTGAAACCAGAGCAGAGAGAGTGCTTACGGCGGCCAGCTTGTTTACGCGAAGATGTTTTGGCCGTTCTGCCTACGGGTTTCGGGAAGAGCTTTAATCTACCGAGTAATTCCAACGGTGTTGGAATGTTTGAAACATGAAAGCGACGGCACCAGTTGAGACAACTTTGACATTATTTTTACCGAGAAATTAAGGTACAAACTCAAATCTGTTGACATTTAAGTCAGCATTTGAATTCTAAAAATGGGAGAGTCATGCGAATTCGACGTGGTTACTGGTATGTCAAACATTGCAAAGACACGAAATGCGTTTATTTGGTTCAAACCTTGTAATGATTACTGTCAAGGAACTTATAAAATTTTCTGCAAATATGTGCTCGTAGAACCAAGAGAGAATCCGAATAAAAGCTTTTTTATGGCTGTAGCATCGGCGGAATAAGTTAAAATCCTTGTTATGAAATCAACATATGGGGAAAGCGATCAAACATGTTTTCGCAAGAAATTCCACTGCAAAGAAAGTCCATTTTAACATGGTTTTGCTGTTGAAACAAAAAAAAATAAATAAAAACGACATCATTGCGTTTTGACGACAAACTGTTTGTAATTTATTTTGTTGGTTTACAAAATTTATTATTGTTGTTTGGTAACGTTTTTCAGCAAATAACTTTTATTTATCCTTCGCGCCTTGCAGAATAGCAGATCAGACGACTTGAGCCAGTTTTATAAATGTGAGTTGTCTCGAAATATTTTCACACGATTTTGTAATACCTAAAATTATAAAGCTTAAGAAATTAGTTGATGAATGTACTGACAATTCAGTTCTGCATGAAACAAATTTATATTCTACTCTGCAGCTCCTGCTAGTAAATTATTATTGCAAAAATAGCAACAGCCAACACTTCTTTGTTTTTGTCGTGAGCGTCATCTCACCTTGTTTTAAAACGCATTTTATAGTTTCACATGGCGAAGTTTTCACGCAAACTGTACATTTACAATTACTATTCTGCAGACGTTTTTCGCTCCTAGATCCTCTTGGAAATCCGAGTCTCGAACTCTCGCTAACTGCAAATAAGTTGTTTGACTTCCGGTGAATGCTGGTTGGCTCCAAAAGTGACAGTTCGACCCCACCTTAGTTTATTTAAATTATGGGGCGGTTGGCGGCTGGTTAAAGAAATGTATCAGGCGTTATTTTTTTCCCTCTCCCTTTCCAAAAAAAAAACGACTGATCGCAGGTTAGGAAGTCCCGAGGGGCTAAGCACAAACCAGGAACAAATTGAAATGTTGAGTCACAGATACAACATCATGCTGAATCCGCGGGCCGCGACATACATCCAACTTAATTGGAAAATTCTTGGAACATGGCGTTACAAATAGACAAACGCGTTTGCATTTGGAATCATTTCACTCTCCACTGGAACCAAATGCTCTTAACGAAAGGCAGCCGTTCCTAGGGCTTATATCCAGTTTATAACATCTCTTAAGCGGCAGAAATAATACAGTAGCAGAAAACAAAGAGCGTTACAGTAAAAAGTATTTTTCGGTTAAAACATCTCTTAAAGCAGCAAGAAACAATAGAATAACAGAACACAAAGAGCGTTCCAGGTAAGAAAAATGTTTTTGCATAAATTCTGACGAAGGCAGCAGACGGCTGCCGAAAATTCAATTTCAGCGTTTTTAAAGAAGAAATTTCAATATAACAGCTTTTAGGTCAAGTTTATATCTTTAAAAATTTTTAATCATAAACACTGACCGCTCAAACAGTGTATTTTAGTCATACATTCACTGGCTTCGAGTTCGATGTATGCTGACCCAGGTTCAAACTGTCGCAGCTGCCCTAATCTTTTTGTTAAACAAAATGAATGGAACTTATGAAAGTTGGAAAAGACAAAATATTTATTGAATACTGCCACCTAAAAATGTTTTTGTTTGCCCTGAAATTTTATAAAACAAAGAAAAACGGGACAACTTAAACCAAAGTGGGCAAAAGGACGCCAGAAAGACAGTAACAGCCTTCCTTTCTAATAAACGTTTTCGCTTGTCCTATGGATTCGGCGTGTCAAGGCAGTCTTTTACAACTTACAGATAGTAGTAGACCAATATTAAGTACACACAAGTTTGTTACCTAGAAATTTCATTTACGAAGAAGCAAATTTGGTTGATGTTAAATAGCCTATATAATGTGTTTTGGATACAGGTCGAGTTTGAATAAACACAGTTGTAGCACAGTTGGTAAGTACGCAGCCTTTTGTGCTGGAGGTGCCAAGTTCGATTCTCAGTGACTCCTACATCTGTTCCGACTTTCCTCTGGTCCGTGTAGCTTTAGCCGGCTTTTTAAGTAGCCAGTAGCCGTAAAACGGAGTGTTCACTGACGGTGGGAGGGGGTTAAAGTGTAAAGTGCGCACCGAGAGCCCCAAATTTATTAGTTTCCAAGGTTACTGTCACGTGTTACCTTCGTAAATAAGGTCTCTTTACCTTTACCTTTATCAGTTTCCAAGGTTACTGTCACGTGTTACCCTCGTAAAATAAGGTCTCTTTACCTTTACCTTTTTTCCTTATAAAAGCATTTGATGATGATGATGATGATGATAATGATGGTAATGATGATGATGATGATGACAATGATGACAATGATAATGGTGATGATGATGACGACAATGATGACAATGATGATGGTGATAATGATGATGATGATGATGGCAATGATGGTAATGATGATGATGATGATGATGACAATGATGATGGTAATGATGATGATGATGATAATGATGATGACAATGATGATGGTAATGATGATGATGATGACAATGATGATGGTAATGCTGATGATGGTGATGGTGATGATGATGATGATGATGACAATGATAATGGTAATGCTGATGATGATGATGATGACCATGATGGTGATGATGATGATGATGATGACAATGATGATGGTAATGCTGATGATGATGATAATCATGGTGATGATGATGATGATGTTGACAATGATAATAGTAATGCTGCTGATGATGATGATGATGACCATGATGATGATGATGATGATGACCATGATGATGATGATGATGATGATGATGACAATGATGATGGTAATGCTGATGATGATGATGATGATGACAATGATAATGGTAATGATGATGGTTACAATGATAATGGTAATGATGATGATGACAATGATGATGGTAATGATGATGATGATGATGATGATTAAGATGATGATGATGAACTGTAGGAAAAATCGTCAAGTTATTTAGCTAAATAAAAAATAAGCTAATCATAAAGTTCTCAATAAACCTAAATAATACTTAAAAAATTGGAAATGTCCTCTAAAAATTATAAAGTACAATAGCGTTAATTTCAATTATAAAATTATATGTGTTTTTTGTTTAACTGTTATTGAATTATAACAAAAGACATCCTGAAACAAACAGAGAAAAACTGAACTAATACAATTTCTTTTCGACAAAAAAAATAAATCAATTTTAAGAGTGAAACGATAGCCATTCGAGCAACAACTTGTTATTATCGACAAAAATTTGAATCTAACCGGCTGTATCATTTTCAATCTATTTTTAAAAGCTTTTAAAGAAAACGGCGGATATCTTGTTGAGTTGATCAGTTGAACTTAATTTTCTCCATGCCTTGCAATCTGAAAGTTGAGAACAAGAAAATGTTTCGCATGCAGTTTTCGCAAAAAACTTTGTACCTCTGAGTCGTTTGCTGTCGACGCAAGGAGGGCAACGTACTTTCCGTATTCGGATACCAGTGGCCTTAACTTTTGCCCTTTGGGCTGTGTTGTAAAAAGCTGCCTGCTTGCAACATTAGGCACCTCCAAAATTTGTTGGTGCAAGTCTTCTGAAAAAACAAAGCCACAACGCAGAGCCTCATCCTTGAGAATGCATGCATGATGTCAGTAAAAAATGTGGTAGCTCATATCTTTTATTATAAGATCCAGATACAGTATTGC
>JAOEJH020043929.1:0-16577 GCA_025448215.2 Palythoa grandis
AGCTTCAAATAAAGTTTTATTATTAAAATATTAGAATGAAAGGAATAATCTGTTCAATCTTTTCCATAAACATTTAAGGAAAATAGTAACCTTTGCTAAATTGTCATATATTTCCACAACGTTCAATCAGTTTGTGAAACATTCCTTAGATTGAATAATGCTGACCCTTTTCAACATCCTTTTTAGACAAAATTCTGACAAAAATGGGAAATACGTTCATTTTAACTTAAAAAGTTACAATTTCAAACGAGTCACATGACTTGTGACATCATCTTCCAGCTTGTGTGAAATTTAGTCTTTTCAGCCAACGGAAAAAATTTAGCCCCAGACACTCAAACTGAAAGGGGTTCCAGGGACATATCCCAATTTTTAAAAATTTCACGTGACCTGTGACGTCATGTTTGTTGTCTGATGAGTTTGGCTGCCCTACGTACCACTCGCTACTTAAGATACACCTGTAAAGTTGAGATCCCGTCTGTTATATAATGTCTTACTTTTCACTTTTACTGTGTTCTCTTTCTGTAAAGTTAAGTAATAAAAATACCCGCTGTTACATTATCCCTTTCTAGCATAAGTTTTTGGGGGATTTCGAACTGTTAATAAGGGTGACCTGAAATAAATAGTCTCAGTAACTAAAGAATAAGTGGAAAGTACCCACATGTATACATTTTTGACATCCACAGTTGAATACAATTGGCATGATATATCTTAACCACGGCAACAACATGAGACATAAATTAGTATAAATTAGAAAAATTTATTGTAAATTTGTGACTCACTTTGGGAAAATTGCTAGAAAATTGAACATCTTCAGTGAAAGTTCTCAATTTCTATTTTAAAATAATATTAGTTCGGTATATTTTAATTTTATATAAATTTATAGAACACCATTAACTGTGGTAGTTTTTGTGAAACGGCCACACAGAATTACCACATTGATATAAAAAAATTTACATATTTGCCCAGAATTAGTGAAACCAAATTATCTTGATAGAAAAAAAGAACTAAGTACACTTTGGGCAATATAATGATGAGATAACAGCCATTTACAAAAATAATGACCATTTGCATCATCTTAGTTGCCATAGCAATCACCATAACAGTAATGAAACGCCTGCAAACATGGGAAACTAGCAAAGTTATCTCAGTCTGTGCCTGCTGTTGATTGTTTGCGTTGGATTTGTTGAGATCATCATACTGACAATCCCTTGTAGTGTGATACCTGAAGAAGCAAGGAATAACACACATGTAACACTCACAAACAGCACACTTCCACACAATGCGAGCCTCCTGTTTGTGAATGACACATGGTCTTGTGCTCTCAGCTTTCACCAGGTAGTGAAACTGGTTGCGGTTGAACCTTGCTTCTTCTGGCACTGCTGTTGAAGGACGGCCGAGCTTTCTCAAGTATGATTGACCCCCGATCAGTTGTTCTCCAAGCTCATTATGGAACTGAAGAATCAAACGGTTTCACTTTTGATGTACCAGAGTGGCTTGCTCGATGATGTAAGCATTGAGGTAGCACTGTTCCAGGGTTTTGAAGAACAAAGAGAGGTACCATGTTGATGTCTTGAAGTGCTTCTTGTAATAGCGGATTCGTTGGTCCCCAAGATCAACACCTCCCATGTGTTTGTTGTAGACTTTTACAACAGCAGGACAGTCAAAGTCTTTGTTCTGCCACACCCCGTTTTCCTTCACTTTCCAGCTTACCTTCTCAACAACAACTCCAATAGGCACAGTGGAAATCAGATGGACAACCTTCCTGTCTTGCTGTGTCACAGCGACCAAATAACCTTTGGCGAAACAGAGACTGGCCACGTTGCAAGGCTTTTACGGCTCGATTTTTTTTTGTCCATGATGTCCTTTGTCAGGCCTTTCCTTGTATTGCGAACAGTGGCACAAGCATGAATTTTTTTGTTCTCCGAAGTGAGAAATAATTCTGGGCTTGAATAAAAATTGTCAGTAAACACTCTATAGCCCCTCCCCTCAAGGGGAACCATGAGGCAAAGCACAACTATTTGTGTGTGCTTCTGCTCTGCTTCGGCCGCTTTGCTCGTGTAGACCTCAAAATCCCATAGTGATACATATCCGGTCTTTGATTCGGCCAAAGTAAACAGTTTGAACCCATATTGAATGGGTTTACTTGGCAGAAATTGTTGGAAGAATTTTCTCCCCTTGAACTTGACCATCGTTTCATCAAATGAAGCTTCACACTCTGGGACATAGTGCTGCTGAAATTGGCGGCGAATTCTCCAGCGAATGGTCGCAGTTTGAAGAGTCGATCATAGTCTGGATGATCTTTTGGTAGTTCCTCCTCCTTGCTGACAAAGTGAAGGAAGCGAAGTAGTGATTTAAAGCGATCCCTTGTAATAATTGCTGTAAATCCTGGCATTTCGGTAACTTTGTTTTTTTCTCAGTAGTAACCCTAGGCATACACGGTTTAACTGAAACATTTCTTGCCAGATTACCATCTTCCACAAAGAGTTGGTGGTGCCTTGCATCAATGTCATTTTGCATTTCTGTTAGAGCTGACTGAATTTTCTCCCTTGCTTTCAGTAGATCTATTTCTTTGCTTTGTAGTTTTACTGTGAGTGGCTTTGCTAAATCCAAATTGTGTCTGACAACAAGTGAAATGATTAAAGGGAAAGGGACAGACTTTGACAAACTAAATGCATCTTTACTGCTGCTGGCATTCCAGTTTCCAGTTCTTGTATTTTCATTTACCTGCATATCTCTCCCTAAAAGAATGTCTTCCAATAAAGAAACAGCTGGTAATAAAAGTTCCATAACTCTATCCATACCATCAATTCTTGAGATCCATGTCCTGCACACATCAATTAAATCACGGTAATTATCATTAGGCAGAAGATCTCTAATTTTGGCTTTTAAACATTGCTCTCGTTTAGGTGAATTGTGAAAAAAGTTGCAAAGTGCTTTTACATCTGTCATATTTCTCACAAGTGGCAAAGAGCAAGTATCAGCAACACAAAGATTGAGGCGATGATTCATACAATGTACATAAATTGCTTTCTTGTGTTCTGTTGTGTTCAGGGAAGAAGCTCCATTTAGTTGTCCAGCCATATTTCCTGCACCATCATAGCATTGTCATCCATAGGTAATCCCAAATTTGCAATTAGCAGTTCGTATACATTCCTTGATTGCCACTCGAGCTGTTCCTTCCTCACACAGGTAAAAGCCAATGAACTCTTCTCAGATTGTTTTGGTAGAATCCATAAATCTCATTAGTACTGAAAGATTTCCTTTATTGGAGACATCTGCTTCGTCCGCCAAAATTAAAAAATACTTACCTTCCCTCATTTCACATCACAAATTGTTGATGTACATCCCAACTGTTGTTATCATTTCGTTCTGGATGGTTTTAGAAATGTAAGTTGCATTTCTTGGTGCAGTTTCGAGATGTTCTTGAAATGTCCGATTGCCACTGAACTGGGAAAGTTAGTAATGCCTGGAAATTACCTTGTAGACTTTCATTAGTTGGGTTGTTGTCCCTTCAACCTTTTAAAGCAATGTTGTTGCGATCACAGAGTGTTATAGTTTTAAACAAAGATGACATGATTTATCGGTTTTTTGCAATTTGCTGCTGCAGCACATTCAGCCAGCCACTGATCAGTTAGAATGCTTTCATTTCTCATTGTTCTCAGGAAATTGTTCATTGTAATTGTAGCTGATGAATTACGTACTTCACATTTTCTATAACACAACTTGAGGAACAAGAAAAACCTTCAATGGTCGAAATAAACATTTTAGAAAAGTATTAATTGTAGCTGACACAACCGCAACTGAGAGAATTAATTCTGTGGGCAGATTTCACAATGAAAGATTTCCGAATTGGAATAACCTATATAGATTATGTCCAAGGAAAACGTTTGACTACAACTTTCTCACCACAACAAAACAAATGTGCATCATTTTAAACTTCGTGGCAGCTAGCAAATGGCTGTAGAAGGTTTTGGTAATTTGTCTTGATTGGAATTGCATTAACCCATATCACTATAGATGCGTAGAAACACCAGTGTTGCCTCCAGTACTGGTCCCAAGAGAGAGTGAGTACCCACAACAAATGACGCCTCTTCCTGCTCCCTTTCGGACAGCTGACGAGCCTCTGATGCCATTTAATGCTTCATTTCCATTTCCAAGGGGAGAACAACAGCATAGTCCAGGGAGTTAAGATGCCAGACACCCTGACATTGTTCGCACAGGCCTTGAAAACTCCTTGAAAAACAAACCAGTCCTTGAGAAGTCCTTGAATTTTCAAATATTAGCTTTTTCCCTTGAAAAGTCCTTGATTTTGTTCAACAACTCCTTGAAAATTTACAATAATCCTTGAATTTTTTTCTAGTAAAAAAAGTGAATGGTAATTTGGTTTGTGGCTTCACGAAAAGTACACAAAACATAAATTAAAATAATACTTAACAGAATTGCACACTGTAACAATGCGGTTTCCTGATCGCTCACGTACCTAATTATATCTTTGAAGCATGCACGGTCAATCTATAATTCAGAATGGGAGTTGTGCAAGGAGTATAAAGAGTGGATCTCAGTTTATAAAGGAGATAAAAACAAAGCATTGTTTAAATGGTGTGATCGAGCAATTGACCTCTCAAGTATGGGAGAAAGTGCTCTAAAATCGCACATGAAGGGCACAAAACATAAGAATAATGCTGCTAAAACCTAAAACTTACCAAACTAAAAGAATGAACATCAGTTGTTTTATTGAACTTTATCATTTCTCTAAGTCGTCGATCAACTATATTCTAATTTTCTGGAGACATACAGTCATAAAATTAAACTACTTTTCATATGGTGTTAATTTTGCAAACCATTTTTCTTAAACAGAAAATTAAATTGTCTATCAAGGTGTAAGAAATAGTCCATGAAATGTGTTGTCAGCCCTTAAAAAGTCCTTGAATTTTTTTTCAAGATCTTTTTATGAACCACTGTACAGTCGAAATTGTTGGGAAGTGGAGCCAGGATATTCCCAATCACGTTTTTACTGCCTCTTCAGTGTAGGTTAAATTTAAAGTGCAACTAAAGTGACCCCAATTTCAATTTTGTTCTTTCTGAAAAGTAGATGGTCATTGGGAAGGAACAAAACTACTGTTTTAAAAAGATTTAGCTGTATTTTCAATTTCTAATGGAAGTTTAAAGTCCTCTTTCAGGGGTTCTTGGTCAGTGGCGTCATTTCCAGAGCCTATTTTCTGCCTGGCACAGTTAACTGAGGAAACCAAACCAAACCAAACTAGCCTAAATTTTGTGTTGAAATATCGTTGAGCAAGCTCTAATCCCTAACGAGTCTTTTTTTCAGTTTTCACTGGTTTCTTTTTTTTTGTCCAGGCAAAAGTCTAAAGTACCTGGAGTTTGGATCTAAAATGCTCGAAGCAGACCTGTGACTTCGGTGTTCGACTCCATTTGGCCAGCTGAAGCTTAACCCAGTATATCGAGGATTGTCTTCATTTTGCTTTTGGCTTGTCATCTCCATAGAAAGAAACAGGATGCTAACTACCCTTTTCATTGTTCCTAGTAATGCTGCATTCCGCTACATCACACGTTTGAGGCATAATTGATCAAAGAAAGTTTTTCACTTCAAAAACTTGAATACTGACACTACGTCAGTACCATTGCCAAATGCAGCAAGTTTACTGCACAGTTTGGATAGCATTTCTGGGAATGATGTCAAAGTGATTGGAGCTCATGCATATTCCCTCCATACATCTCATTTATTTTTTTTACTTTCAAAACTGTTTCAAGAACCAAATGGAATAAACTAGAATCCCAAAACACCCTTCAAATGTGAGCGAGGTTGCAATTAAGTACCATATGTGACTTGGGACAGTCATAACTATTTCTTTAAAACCAACGAAAGAAATTTCATTGCTCAGTGACAAAAATTTTAAAAACAGCGAGTGTCTTCTTAAAGTAAAGTGAAATAAAAAAGGAACTAACAATGTCAAATGTTAGAATCGCTGAATTCGATGAATTAAAAAGATGAATGTCCAATGTGAGTCATCAAATCAATAAATGTCACATATTTGACATAAGTTCGCTATCAAGGATAAAACTGATAAAAATTATTAAGGCTTTAAAAGTTTAAAAATGATTTAAAAACACCAAACGTTTTCTACTAAAACTGTCATCTTCAAGGTTCTTTTGCCGCTAAAAGTTTAAGATTATATAGTCTTAAGTTACCCCCATGGGGAAAAGGAAAATGGGGTGTGTTTGTATTTTCTTGTTCAGTGATGGATTATATGTTGTGATGAACAGGGCTTCCATAATCTTTCGCTTTTTCCAATGTTGTGTAGGTGTTATAACACGCCATGTAAAAGAGTGGTCTGGAAATTGGCTCAAATGCTTTGCAGGTTCAGATATTTTAGTTCTGTCTTGGTGTTCATTAATTTGCACACTCAAATTCCTTTGTGTTTCTCCAGTATATTTTTCTCCGCAATTACACTGCTCCTCATAAACAACGTGGAATTTGTGGTAGTTTTTATCCTCAAAGCAAAATAAAGATTTAATTTTTTGTGTCTGCTAAATAATTTTATCAATAAATGTTACACTTGATGCATTATTATAAACTTATAGCTAATTTTTTGTAATTATGATTGCAAAGGAAAAAGCATTCTCTTACGTTTTTTCTCTTTCCAAACAAGTTTGTTGTCTCACTTCTTTGTTCTCGATTTGATGTTCGTGAACAAAAGAAAAAAAAAGGATACCAAGCAAAGATTTTACTGGGAAAAGCTCATTAATAAAAACCTCATGTACTATTGCATTACACAGTCAAGAATAATTCAATGAATCGAAGTTATGTGAAATTACGGTGGCTAGTAAACAAGCGAAGAATTGGGGTTAATTTTTATAAAGCTATAATACTCACTTTTTTTCCTGTGCTCTTTCTTCCCAGTTTTCTCTCTGAGACCGCAACCTCTTGTTCTTTTTTCTCAGTGATTTGATCTCGGATTTCAGTTCCGCGCATTGAATGCATGCAACGAGTTTTATCCTAGCAACTTGAGATTTTTTTTTACAGATTTCATAAAAGGTTTTACTTGAATTCCTTTATCAGGATTTCGCTCATCCGTGCAACCTTCTGTTTGTTTTTCAACTAAAGACTCGCCAATACAACTGTTGGAAGAGCTCCTTTGGATTTTCTCAACCCTTTCATGAACATTGATTTCTGGCGAATTCATCATCTGAGATGCAAACTCTGTAATTGTGTCAAAAATAAAAGAGCAGGTTAATGTAGATAATACTGTTCCAAACAATTTCATTTATTCAGACAATGCATTCACCTTTAAATTTTAATGTTTACTATGCTGTAAACATTGAAATAGAAAATGTAGAAAGAAACTAATACATTCCGTAACTTCCTGCATGATCGTCTTTATTCTTTATTTTCAGTGTTTTAACACATTTTAAAATATTTTGAAAGCTATATTTTATTCTAACAAATGTTATTAAAAGCTCTTTGCACTAAGCACTTTTTCGTATCGCTTTTGTTACTGCTTGAAATAGGACTAGTTTTGTCTCTCCAACTACAGCATCAGACTAATTTGATAGTTACTGATCTTGATCTTCTGCGGTCGTGTTCGCTGGGTTTCTTCTCAGGCATCGTGTTGGCGCACTGAATACTCGGAATTGACCCTCTAATTAAAATTTGCTTTTCCTGGCGGTTAGCATCACTGGAACTGCTCTTGCTTTCATTGGTTGAAAGAGAACTTAGTGTCAGGCGAGTATAACAGTTGTTTTCGAAATGCATAGAGCAAAGCGCAGTGTGGTCATTTGCCTGAAAATCTGGTCTATGTACTTGAACAAACTTCACTCATTGCTGCCTAACTTTTTTATCTTTTGGGAAAATATGCATAGAAACCCCAGGAGTATAGCTGTTATTTGTGCAGCTAAACTTTCTTGGGGCACCTGCCACACAAGTCTTGTCCTTTCCAGTTTGTGCTGCCATGCTTTACTGAGCTCGCCAGCTGGATGTATAAACCATGTGACGTCACGTGCATATTTAATTGAGGATCAGGATCCGACCAATATATCTGACAAAACTTGCCAAAGCCACTTGCCCAGCAGAATGAGCTACTTGTCCTATATCAATTCACAGTGGTAAAATGTTAGTGACTGAACGTTTGCAAAACCAAGTTCAGGAAAAAAAATAAAAAAAGCCATTACAAATCAAGATATTTTAAATACAGTGAGTCTAAGTAAGTAACTTTCGTAAAATAAAGTTAAATCACAGAACTTGAACCTTCTTTTTATTTATTTTTCTTATATGAGTTTTACCCACAGTAACAGAGGATCACTTTTGGGCCAAATACAAGATTGTAGGTAACAGCAACATCGCAAATGGAAAAGTTGTCGGCGTTTTTTTTTCATCGTAATCTTTGTTGCAGTCATTGCTTTTTAACCTCCGCTTTGAATCCGTGCTACCACCAGTCGGAGAGGATTTTGTGACAAACTTGTCCATGTTAATGTTCCTTTAACGTAACAAAGTTATCCGTGTCTCGTGACAAACTTTTAAAATGGCAAAAAACACCTATATATCTGTGGTATAGCAGCCAGGCCTTTGGGACTTTACCGCGAAGAGTATTCAAGTACTGGGTATGAGGCTCACAAAACGTTATGTACAAAGACGATCGGTGATAAGGAAGAGAATGGAGAAGAACAGCCCTAAACACGTCCACATAACGATATTTATTGCATTTCAAGATACTTCAATTTTAATTACCAATATAATGCTAAATGTTGAATGGGTATCTTTTTGTTGTGCAAAATGACTCGTTAGCCAAATGCTATGGCCTGGCGGGCCTCTTCTGGAAATAAAACACTTACCCAGCATATTTTTCAACTTGTCCTGGGCATCTGACCCTAATATTTGTTGGACCCTGACGATAAAAGCGTTTTTAATGTGTTAAAAAGGTATTTCCTAGTTATTAACACTCTAAACCAACAGATTTTTGTCAAATTTGGAATATCAATTTTTCAACACAGTAGCACTTGAACTGTCTTGGAGGAGTTCCATAATTTTATTTCTTTTATCATCTTCCGGGGTCTACTTGCCGATACAGTGTAAATCTCTTTATATTCTTCCTCACTGTGATGATGTATAGCTCTTGCATTTTGGTTAGATGTACAGCACCAGGAGAAATGGTTTCTTTTGTTGCAGTTAGTACAAAGCTTCCCCCAGGCAGGACACATTTCTTTTCTGAATTCATGTATTCTTGCACAAAACTTGCATTTTACGCTAGAAGGCACACTAGAGGGCTTAGTTACCTGTACTTTCACTTGCTTGAATTCTCGCCTCGTTCTGGGCCTTTCTTCATGCTTACTTGGTACCAATTTCTTAGAATTCAATCGGCGATTTTTACTTTGTATGTGAGTTTGCTTCATGACTCTCTCGTAACCTTTCTTTTGTTTGTTTCTTGGCCATTTCAGTAGATCTGATTATTTCCATTACTTTTGTGAGATCAGGATCAGCTTCTCGTAAAATTCTCTCTCTGACTTTGATGTCTCTTATGCCCATGACAATGCGATCTCGACGTCATCTGCTTTTATTTTCAAACTGAGAGTTTTCTGCAATAGCTTTCAGAGCAGTTAAGTAGTTATCTATCAACTCACCTTCTTGTTTTCTTGAGTAAAATCGGTACGTTTCATACATCACATTAGCTCTTGGGATGCAGTATTCTTCAAGTTTATCCAGAAGTGGACCAATTTTCATGTTGTCACCTTTGTTATCAAATTCTAAAGTTCCATGTAACTCTACAGCTTCATCGCCAATAACTGATAATAATGCAGAGGCTCTTACCCTGTTCCCCTTTCCACTGAAGCCGGCCACGATTTCATAACATGACCAAGCTTTCTTAAACTTTAGCCAATTTTCAGCAATGTTGCCCTGATGGAGCTTGAGCAGTTTTGGTGGAGGAATTACTTGAGCCATGCGTTAAATAACAGTGTGACTTCTGGCTACTGTACTTCTGACACCAAGTAGTGTTCTTGTTGCATTCAAGTAAACACTCGTTGATCCGTCAGCAGGACAGCCGATCAGTATTATTGAGTAAAGATGACAAACGATAACTCAACTCACTTGTTTAATTCAATTCACGTCATGAAATAGTTCGTGTTACAATCTCTACCGGAAGGCTATTTCACTCACTTAACAAAGGCAATAAAACAACAACACTCACTCTCTCAATCCTCTTATATAGGTTGCATTATGTTATTCTGTAGAACATTCTAAGTGATTAATGTTTGATAAATATCACAAATCGTAAGACCTATAAATAACTACTGATTCCTGAACATTCTATCACTAGTCAGCAATCTAGAATGTTCTTTCAATGTCATACAATTTTCTTAATCACATCATATGGTTACAGTAAACCCACATGTAATCTTCAATCTTAAAACAGGTCTGATAGTAAATAAAATGTTCATTACGGTTTAACATATGACCAGCTTAAAATGTAAAAAGATGACAGCATACTGTACCTTAATATAATAGCTTGACTTGAAATCACTTGACTTCAGATGACCTAGTACTCACTTTCACGCTCTATGTTACAGTTCAGTCTGCAGTTACTTTGAACAGAAATGAGTCAGCTTCTCATTTCATTGTATGTAATACAGTAATTGCAAAAGACAGGATATTGTTAGAATAACCATTTGTACATAAAAGGCAAAAAATGACGAAGTGACATCACAATGTGTGACATCACAATGTGTGAATTTGTTCTCCACTCAAGGAAATGAGTCAGCTCGTGTCACATATAACAGCAAGAAGTTTAAGTTTTCACTGTTTTGTGACAGTGAGAATGAAATATATATTCATATTGTGTACTTTTGCATCATAACTGAGAAGCCGCGAAGATTGATAGCCCAATGAAATAGGTAGGTTGAAAAACAAAAGGAAATAAAAGGATAGAAATGTGTGAGAAAAATATAAAAAAACAAAAGGATCAGGAATGACAGAAGGCTAATTAAACGTGCAGCATTCATTTATCCCGTGGGGATTTAGGGTACTCAAAGTGTGCAACTTATGCAACTTATTTACACTTTGGATACCCTAAATCCCTACGGGATAAATGAACCTACCTATCTCATTGGGCAATCAATCTTTGCATTACTATATAACCATCTCTCTATTTTCCACACACTTCACTCCGACGAAGGACTACAGTCCGAAATGTCAGTTTGCACTTAATTTTCCACAGTGTGCAACTTCAAAATTTATAAAACAGGTTTCAGACCTGGGTGTTGAGTCACACGAAGGTGGCATTGATCATTGTGTGTCTTCCAACACTTCTTTGTAATGCAATGCTGTGACACAATCTTCGATCTATGCCCAACTGAAACATTCATCAGTGTTTTGTAATTCCTCTATGTTACAATGACTGCACTTGCACCTAATGTAAATAAGGTGAAAACAATTAGTAGAAGTTGTGAAACAGAACACTTGAAGACCTGAAAATTGAGCAAATGTGCAGTAATTTACATACCACAAGTCCAAAGAGACGATACCACCCTTTCGCTTTTTTAACTCTACTTCCTCCGCTTTGGCTTCTTTCCTTACACTGTTATAATTTTTTAACCATTGTTCAATGGCAACTGGTTCATCAGAATAGTGGCTTGCAGTTTCAATGGAAAACAAACCTCTTCCGCATTCTTTTCCCTGCGACCTCCAGCATTGTTTGTGTTTGTCAATTTTGAGTTTGGTTCGTTTTTATCTTCTACCTCGTACATACTTTTGGATTCACTTGAGCTTAGTTCTCTCTCTTCACCACTTTCTTCAATGCCCGCAAAATCTTTAGCCTCACTGTCTTTTTCAGAAACAGTTGATATTTTGGCAAACACTATACACGTAAACAAAACGATAAACTCTCTCTGAAGCTAATGGAAATAAAGGATCACGCATCATGACCTCCCTGGTTTGACGTCATTGGTTCCCACGTTCCCACGTACTGCGGCAGATTGCACATAGCAGTTGCCCAGGAGATGACATTATATTGACTTTACAGAGCTTTTTGGCTGATTCCAGAGTAATTTCCCTTAATGATCACTTCACAGACCCATGGTGTTTCTTTAGTGGATCACAGCACTTTTTCTGGAGCACACCATATTTCACTGGAAGTGCTTGCTCATGGTGTAAGCATATATCTAATTCGGGACTAGTTGGAATTCCTTGTCTCCATATAATTACCTCAGCATCATCTGCTGATAGTGAACTAAGTGCCTTCAATCCTGTCGACTTCGTATGTGTCAACAGATGTCATTCTTGTTGAAGACAGTTTCCAAAAGAACACCTCTTTAAATTCTCAGCTGACGACATATGTGGTGACTTATAATAAAAAGGCTATAAAATAACAAAGGAATTAATGAATGTGACACACACGCACTGAAAGTCCATGTTCATTCTGTCATGACAAATTCGAGTTCATTGTGGTTTTACCCAATTGTTTTAGAAAAAAAGTTGAGCAGATTTTTCCTCTGGCGTTAAATTATAAACAAAAAAGAATGAAAATACGTAGTAATACAAGGCAAAAAGTTGTATGAGACAAGCCAGGTCTTTTATCTAAATTCCAGCTCTCATGGTCAGAGAAAATCAATGTTTTTTTTTAAATACTCCATTATATTTTTAAATGTTGAGAACTGTGATATGTCATCATTTATATATATATCTTGCACTCAAACAATCAGTTAAACCAGCAATCGGTAACAGAGAAGGCAATCTACAGTAACCTACTGTAAATTAAAACAGTGATTGCATCAAATAAACACTGGATGTGTGAACATACATCGTATTTTAAAGACAGCTCAGAATTATATCGATCTTCAGATGACATGTCTTGTGTTCCACTTGATAGCTACTGTACTGATGGAATATTTTTAATGCAATGGATAAAACTGGGTTTTTACCACTATTTATTGTGCAGACACAGGAAGGTGTTTTTGCTATTAGAGGTAGGGATTATGGGTAGAATGTGCCATAGATGTGTAGAAGCATTAAAGTAATACTTTGACACTCCCAGAAGGAAATGAGTTATTCAGTAAATGTTGCACAACAATGTGTTAAGTTACATCCTAATTTTAAAGAGTTTAGGCATTCAGTAAATATTTCAAAACAAAAAAAAATACTTGTATTAAGTTACATCCTGATTTCAAAGAGACGAGTCAGTAAATTCCACAACTGAAAATGCTGCAATTAAAAAAAAATCTCTTAAAACTATAACCACCTCACATTCATTTGAGGAGTATGGCAGGTGATTTATTATCACCAACTTAGACACCTGGTACTTGGGTCTCTCTCCCTCTATAAAAATAAGTTTTGCCCTGAAAGCTGTGTCTTTAAACTCTTCAGGCAACAATAAATAGCCATTAGCTCTAGAAAATAAGGTGATCATCCTGTAATTGTAAGCAGTTTTCAACAAAATTATAACTTTGCTGATATAACTCGATCCATTGAAAACAACTTGGCTTTAAAAAAATTCTGCATGAACAGTTCTTTGGCAGATTTTAGATGATGTATCCTAAGTTTCTGCATTTGTTTTCTGCAGAGATATATTGCTTATAAAGATTAAAATTAAAACAAGCAAATAAATTTACACACCGACAACTGCATTAACAATGTCTTCATCTAGCCCCTTTTTCTGGTTAGCCCCATACAGGTTTTGGGCTTCAATTAGTTCTTCTGGGATATAGAAGGCCATAATGAGACATCTTGCCCGAGAGGTTGCCGTATCTCGAGTCAGGAACTTATCCAACTGGTTTTGGTAACAATATTATACCCTTGAACCAGGGAGGACTTCAACCATCTGTTGACCATGAAATAAAATAATATTTAGCATTTTAACATGAACTTTTTACACTTTAACATGAACACTTGATAAAGCTGGATTATTCCCTGTAAAGTAAGGCAAGTTGTGTGATACTTCATGAGCTTTTAATTTAGTGGTTCGGATTGAATAAACTAAAATAACAGATTTTTCACAAGACCAACTGTACTACCCAAAAAAACTTGAGCTTGTTTTTAACAGAGTACTTTTCACTGCTTTGATCCATACAATTAGACAGATTTTGTAGAAGGCCAACTTTACCCCAAAAGTACCTCGGAGCTTATTTAATGGACTACTTTTGGGGTACAGTGAAAAGTACCCCAAATGTACCTCGCTGCTTTGATCCATACAATTTGACAGATTTTGTACAAGGCCAACTGTACCCCATTCCAAAAGTACCTTGGAGCTTTTTATTAAGAGTATTTTTGGGGTACAGGAAAAGTACCCCAATCGTACCTCACTGTTTTGATCCATACACTTGTCAGATTTTGTACAAGGCCAACTGTACCCCAAAAGTACTTCAGAGCTTTTTATTTAATGGAGTGCTTTTGAGGTATGAAACGTACCTCGGGGCCTGGTATAAAATTTTGGGGTACATTTGAGGTATACCTCAAAAGTACCTAAATCCCCAGAGGTACTTTTGAGGTATACCTCTATGTACCCGATTTTGGTAAGGGTTCTTCTGTTTAAGGGATTTTTTTATTGAGCATATTAGTTTTGTGGTTTCAGAGCAATCCGCCATCTTGGATTTAGTTAAACCTAGACCCCAGGCTATGCGAGGCCAAATTGAAAGTTGGCCCAAATTTGAGCAACAATTCCCAAGCATGTAATATTCGCAGCAAGCTTCAATTCCTTCGTTATGGGGAATGTTAGTATATAAGGATGATACATCAAGGTTTAGGAGAATAGCATTGTCAGGAAGTTGTCCTTGGTTTTGCACGTTTAGAAGAAAATGAGTTGTGTCTTTGACATGCGATTGAACTGCTTGTATGAGGTTTGAGGTGGTAGTCAACAAATTCTTATATACGTTCAGTGGAATGACTGTTGCTTGATATAATAGGTCATCCAGGGTTGCCCTTCTTTTGGATTTCGGGTAGTATATAAAATATGCCCACTCTAGCATTAGGATTGCAGTTTAGGTATTTGAGGGTTTGTTCATCAATAATTTTATTGATCATACGACTAGTATATTCCTGTGATGAGTAGCACAATCACCCCTCCATTTTGTGTAACAAATGGTCCAAAACCAAAATTATCAGGAAGTTGGTCTTTGTTGCTTTTTTCAATGCATTTTAGTCAGAGATGATAATAGCAATTAATATTTTTAATTGTAATTTGAGAAGGTATGAAATGCAACTTTCAATTACCCATAATACCTTGTCAGTGTGGCAGATTGCACAAAATTACATACAGTTTTTTAACAAAATCTTTGAGGTCTTTTCACCCCAAATCAACAAATATATTTATTATTTACATTAATCCCATGATCCCTTGATGCTGCTGCATAGAAAGCTTATAGATTGGCTTATTTCGATTTTTTGTCTTCACAGAAAGGTCAGTGCATATAGCACATGTAATTCTCGATAATCTATTTCTGTTTCTTTAATGACAGACGGAATTGTCATGCGGAGCTGTCTGCTAAATAACAGCTCTGCTGGTGATATTTCCGTAACTGTGTGTGACGTGATGTGATATGCGAGAAAAACTCGTATAATTCTTCCTTCCAGTCCTTTCCTTCTAACTTTGCTGCTTTAACGGCCTTTCCTAAGGGTTTCATGAAGCTTTCCGCTTCCCCATTTGCTTGAGGCCAAAATGGAGTCACCCGATGATGTTTGATGCCCTTTTCATATATCTATCCATTTCTGTGCTTTCAAATGGAGGTCTGATCGGGGATTCTGTGAGTAGCAAATATACGGTCGAGGCAATTTGTAACAACTTTGGCTGTTGTAGTTTTAAGAATTTCGACCTCTGGAAATTTAGAATAGGGATCTGTTACTACCAGCAAAGTTTCTCCTGTCGGATTTGGTCCACAGTTTACGCCATGGCTTCTGTGGCCTATCAGTTCGATGTAAAGGTGGTGGGGGGTCTCCATGACTGAGGGTTTGGCATGCATGGCAGTGTTTCACATAATTCTCCGCATATTTGTCCATTGCTGCTTACCATACTTTTGTTCTAAGTAACTGCTTTGTTTTTACTATGCCCTGATGTCCCTTATGGGCTAACAGCATTGTGCTTGTAAAGATTTTGGTAAAACAATCTTTGTTCCTCGTAGTATTATCCCTTCCTGTTTCTTCCACCAGTTATCAAATTGACTACTTCCTCGGCCTTTCTCATCAACCTTTTACTTTGCTCTTTCTCTGTCTTCTCGGTTTTCTTCTGGCTCCTTTGCTTGCGCTTTGATTCACACGCTGCATCGCTTTCAGCAGAAACCTTCTGTTTCAACAATTTCATGTTTGTGATGATGTATGAGGCAGTATTTTGCAACCTTTTTAGGCTCTCCTCCAAAAGTGTAATTTTTGCGTCCAGAAAACGGAGTTTGTTTGCCTTCCAAGGTTTAACATTGTGTTCCTTGTCGAAAAGGCTGGACCTGTACTCCTTCAGTCCCAACACCTTCTTATTGGTGAGAGATACTTGTTCCTCTACTCTACCAATGAATGGCTTCGTTCAGAAATTTAAAATATCTTATTCTTGAGTTGCAAGTTGCAGTATCTTAATAATTTTTTATGGAGGGGG
>JAOEJH020043930.1:0-10569 GCA_025448215.2 Palythoa grandis
TCACACGTGAAATGACGATACGCGGATTGTTGTTGGCTAAAAGCAATGAACGAACGAAAATTTACTGTATGGAAATTCGGTGAGTAAATGTCGATATGTATATGATAAATTCATTTACTTTGACAACCGTTTCTTGCAAATTTGTTTTGTAAACTTTGTGTAAATAAGCTTACATCAGCCACCGAAATTATAATTGATTAGAAGAAAAGATTTTAATAATGTGCTGCTAAATACATATGGCTTTAACTGATGTTCTATAAATTAAACTTACCGATATAAAACTGAAACAGAAACAGTTGGTTTTAAGGGGTTTTCCCGCTCTGTCAATTTATTTCTAAATTTACTTCTCGCGTGATTGGATGTTGGCACAATGGTTTTCGTCCCCAGGGACTCTAATTTCCCCGTGCCTACCTCGCACGGTTCAAATTTTGCAAGTGACGGTTAGATCCGTGCGAAGGCTGATCGTATATCGAGTGATCATGCTGGCGGTTTTGTCTACAAAGTGGCGATTTTGGGACATTTGGAACGTGTGTCGAAGGCCAGGTATGAAATATCTTCGTCGCAAATTTATCATTATGTAAGGCCTTCTATACCTCAAAATATAAATAATTGTTAAATTTATCATTGGACGTGGGTTTCGAAAAAAAAGAATGAAAAAATAGTGATTTCTGGGGATTTAAGAGCAGTATTTGTGAGAGAGGTTTTTCGCCGGGATTCCTACAGATTCCTACCTTGTCTTTCTTTTACCAGTAAATTTACTTTTTCTCGCAGCGCCTCAGAAAGCGTTTGAATTCCCCCCAAAAGCAACATAGATGTAACAAACAATGATTACTAAAGAACAGAATGTTGAATGAACGATTTTATTACATTTCTGAACAACAATTTTCAAAATTCAAGTTTCTCATTCATTTGCTTAAATTCGGTTGGCGTTCAAGTATCGTGACGAGAGCGTGGGCTACCTGTGGTAAAACCAAACGCAGATTACATGATAGAAAAACGGACCACTTTAAAGCATTAACTAATAATAATGGTCAGTTTTCAGCAATCACCAGTCACATTAGTTCGACAGGTCATCGTATTAAGTGGGATCACTTCCAAATTTTAGCTTCTGGTTGTTCTGATCAACATTGTAAAATTAAAGAAACCTTATTCATCCGAGATTTAACGGCCTGCCATGAATGTTAATATTGGCAGTGAAAATCTTTCTCTTTACCAATTTGTTACTTATTTACCAGTTACCAGTCTTCCTTATCCTGTTTTAAATTTGTTGTAACTTAGTCTAACGATCACTTCTGAAGATGTATGTTGTAACATCGTTAAGTTGAAATATATTTGAAAATCCACAACATGCGTTGTTCTATATAATGTCTGTTACCGCGGTTTGTGTAATGTTTTAAAGTTAATTTTCATTAAAATGTCAACAGAAAAACACCGTTTCTGTGACATAAAACATTTATTCATATTTCATCTGTGTTGGACTGATCGCAAACAGTTATTTTTTTCTGTTTGTCAGAATACCATTTTAGTCATTTGGAGTGATAAAGAAAACTGGAAAACAAAAGCTATTAAACTCCAAACTGTAAATATTTAATTTTGAGTACAAAACAGCGTTTTTGAAACTCTTCTTCATGTCATAATTAAAAAAATAAAATATTAAAGTGAAAATTAAGGGCCTATAATTTCAGTGACGCTGTGGACATACATGTCCAATACACTCCAACTGAGACGAGTCGTCTTAAGCACTGACCACTCGTTTCTGCCGACTCCTGGGTTCCACACGTGAGCTGAGGTTTATCAATCTTAATGTGACTCCGAGTGGTTTTCTCCGCGGCTAATCCGGTTTTCTCCTTCAGTAGAATTTGATTCCTAGCTAATTACATTGCCTGTGATAGAATATAGGGTACAGGAGCAGGATATCAGTTTGGGTTCACGTCTGGTTACATTATTTCTAAATTCTTTGTGAAATTGAACTCGACACAATGGCCATTAGTAAGTGAGTACGTGTACTTTTCAGTTATAGTTTTGGCATGTACGCAGAGGGGGTGCGACGGGTACGTACGCACTCCCCCCCCCTCCCCCACCCTCCCTCCTCCCCAACAGGATCGAGTGACAGTCCTAAGTCTCAGTCAAAACCTGAGAGAAAATTCCAGACAGCTAACTGGAAATAACACTGTTTTGATTAGCGCAGCGTGATTATGAGGTCATGACTCAGACAAACAAACCAGTTAGCGTAAAATCGAGTGGCGGCTAATGCAATGTTTTGAAACCACCACATTATTTGAAATTTAACAAGAAAATCGCTTCTTATAGTTACAAGATCGTTACTTTTTCTACAGACTTCTTTGTCAAACATGCCTCTGCTTGTCTGAGTCACAAGTATAGCCGCGCTGAGCTATCATTTTCAGTGAAAACTATACCCGGACCAGGTCAAGAAACGAAAACAAATTCTGTCTTTCTGGATTGCTACACGATCTTTGGGTTTTCATTACTTGAGAATAGATTTTTGTCTTCCCTCAACTTAGCTTGTATCTCCGGACTGAAGTCGGACTACACTCGATAAATTTCTGGATCCGCCCCATTGTTAAAAATCTGCTGCACCATCCCGGCTACAATCTGTAAATACGATAGGAGTGCAAGTGCGCTGAAGAGGTTCATACATATATAACAGAGGCAGAATGGGTCAAGACAGATTCGACAAGACAGACGTCTAGCTTGTATTTAGTACCGTTTATTGCTGTAAAATGAGTTCAATTGTTTATTGTTATTTAGTTAGAAAACGTTTGATAGAGCTGTTTGGAACATCCTACTTAATTTAGGCTTTGGGTTGTTTCTTATTTTTTAGGCCCGGGCTAAACGTCACTCTTAGCATACGTCGAACAAAATTGCACCTTTATGCACATGATAAGTTCGAAGTTTGTCCCAATTAAGATCGACTGATTGAGTTTCCATCGGGTCAGTCATTCTAATCGATGTGCGGCGTCGATTAGAAAGGCGCAAGTCGACTTCGGGTTAAACGTTGATCTTAGCATGTGTCGAACTAAATTTATTAATAATAACAATTATGATAATGTATATTCCAGCCTCAGCTTGAGTTTTTTACAATTCTCTGTTAACGTTGACTACATTTCTATCAACTGAATTAGGATCGACGTTTGACCCAAGAGTCGAACGTAACTAATTTTGGTCGACCAAAAGTGTAATTTAGTTCGACGCATGCTATAAGATCGACGTTTAAGCCAGTGCTTAGAAAACAATTTTAAAATGACGAAATTAAACAACAGCTTGTCGAAAGCAGCAACTTGTTGCAGTTTACGTTAAAACGACTCAGATTTTTACTAGTTTTTAACTATCTGATTTCTTTTGCTAACCGTGATTCAAACGCAGACAATGTGCTTTCATTCGACCTGAGTTTTAAAATTTCCCCGGAGAGCATACCCCACTGAGAACCGTTCTTTGGGCGCTCGCTCGCACCCCCCACAAACTGACAAAAAATCCCACCTACGGGCCCGTAATTATAGTTGTTCTAGCTGCGACTGCGTTTGATATAGCGGTCATTAGTTACGATGTTGCTGTTCTAAGAAGAATATTCTTTATACGAGTATCGAGAATGAAATTGGTGAGATTTTATGAATATTGTAAGAGCCTTATATCGGAGATTAAGATTTTGTTACAAGTCGTAAATTCTTCCTTTTTAACGGCAAAATTCGCCAGTTTAACGGTAAAACCACGACACTAGCACCAGTCACCTGTTAAATCTTCGGTGTTAAGAAGAAATCAATGGTGTTACGTATAGCTCTTTTGAAAGAGCGTTGCTATTTGACAGTACGGCCACACAGTAACGATCGTCGCTGATGCAAGACTGGCTCCTTGGCTATAAAACAGAAGAAGTTGCGTTTCTTTTGACAGTGAGTCAGAAAATGATTTATTTCAGTCATGGTGTTGACCCTTACAGATTGTCAACCTTTTCCGAAGAGGCTATATGTGTATACTGTACTGTACTGTACACTGTAAATTGGAAATACTTGTCTCTATGACTGATACAAAAATACTCACATGAAAATTTTCAGGAAAAAAAAATTGGTAGCAAAATGAGAGAAATCTTCTGAGCATGTGTACATATTCAACTTACGTCACACATATCTAATCCAGCCCTTTCGAGCGGTATGAAAATGCTGGTGTGGATGCAGATCGATCGATGCGTTTTCCGGATGTCACTGAAAACGAAGCCGAATGAAAACGCATTAGCGTGGCCTATGGCGTCCTATCACCGCCAAAATTCACTCTTCGTAACATCAAAAGTTTCGTTTCCAATATGCGGTTATCCATTTCAATCTTTCAACTTTTCAATTCAAAAGTTCAATTTTTCAATTTAAACATTAACTTTTTTAGTTCAAACATTTGATTAAAGAACATGAATATTCAATTCAAACGTTTAGATACACAGTTTGAACTTGAAAATGTTCAATTCAATCATGCAAACCTTAACCCAAACTTGAGCACATAAGAATTGAATGTTCGCTTCAAACACTTAATAATACAAACATTCGTTTCGTGCAAGTGCAATCTTTATTCTAAACATGCACTGCAAACATGCAGTTGGAATATTCAAACTGAACTGCCTTAATTTGATTAATTTGACCATTCAATTTGAATATTCACTTTCAACATTTAATTTGAACATGCAATCTGGACATATAATTTGAACATTCAATTTGAACGTGCAATCTGAACGTGCAATCTGAACGTGCAATCTGAACATGCAATTTGAACATCCAATCTGAACATGCAATTTGTACATGCAATCTGAACATGCAATCTGAACATTCAATTTGAAAATGCAACCACAGGCAGCCCAAGCTCGATATGTGACTGCTCGGACTGTTCGTTGATCTTACGTAATAGACAATTTATAAACTTTGTATGGGAAAATTAACTTTGAGCTTATAAATGCTAAAATATACTGTAAATGTAGAAATAAACTTCACTTACCTTTATAGGTACGGCTGTCCTCGTCTTTTCTGTGCAATCGGAGCTCAAACTGTGTCCGTTTTAGGCAGGTTTGTGGCTTACGAATTTTTATGATGTCGTTGGTTGAGGGCAAATGACTACATAATAAGTTCCTGTTCCAAATTAGATATATAGACCACAATACATGTTCTTTTTGCAATTCCTCTATAGAAACAAAAAAAATCATCTCCTTTATGAATGCTATCAGATCTGTAAGTTATGGCAAAAATTAAAAAAATATGTCCAAACAAAAACACATTTGGATTTTCAAATTACTTTAACGAACGTCCTGCTCGGTATATTTGATAAAGGACCTTCTGCAAAAAGCATCAATTACCTACTATTAATTACAAAATACTATATTTATCTGTGTAGATGCAATGGCACTGTACCAAAGCTACCTACTCTATTGCAATATATAAGAAACAAAAATGATGTACATAAGCTTGCCGGTTTCTCTATAGACTGTCAAATTCAAAAACTGTAAATACATTAATTCTGTATATTGTTGGTAGGATGAAGAGGGAAATAAATAAATTTAAAAAAAAATACAAAAAAAAACCCGAAACAAGTTAATCTTCTGAGCACACTGCAAACCCCCAAACTTCCAGGCCTTTGAACACGTAAATGGCAAGTTATATATAGCTGTTAAAATAAGTTCAGAGGCAAATATCATAGAACATTACTACATGTATTCCCGTTCACAAATGTCACTTGAAATACTTAAAAAACTTGTCATTTAACAAAACTAAACCTACCAGTAATCCATACAAAGTGGAGTAAATTCCAAGCCTTGAACTCGAAACTGACAGTTGAACTCGGACTTTGAGGTCAAATCATATACCGCTGAAAAAAGAAGGAAAACAAAGCTCAAACTTCATTTTCGTTTCTCTTTCAGTTTTTCTACGATATAATTCTATTGTATAAAAGTTTGTGCAATACATCATTAACAAAGCGCAAAGCATAGCACTTAGCAAACAAGAGATTGGCACTTGGGAGAAGGACAGTAGAAGTAAAGGTAAAGGTAACAAGTTTATATTTCCAGAGGTTGGGAAGGACTGAAAGGCTCATGGGCCAATGGCCCGTTTCCTTGAAATCAATCGGCCATTTTTGAAATTTATGGGCATTACCAAAATTCAATGTACCAAAAACTTTTAACCATACTGATAGAAGACATTTATTAAAAAATAAACTGTTTTTATTTGATTTATATGTAGTGTAGATCTGTATGTTTTCAGTAAAGATCGTACACTTACTTTGCTTTGTATGTTTAGCATTACAATGTTGCTTAAAACAAAAGGAAAGACGAAAAGGTAAAATATAAATTTCCAATTGGTATGAGTTTTTTCTAATGAACGATCTGTCATAAAAGGAAAATAGAATTCAAAACTCTTCTATCAACGTACCCCAACTTGCGCGCTTAATAGAAATAAAATATTATTGCAAAACTTATCACACGCAAACGTTTTTGCTATTACTTGACTTTGGCATCGTTTGAAGGATCGTGAAAAACCCACGATCTGCGATCCACGAAACGTGGATCGTGTTTAATTTACATAAAAACGATCAAAAACACGATCTGCCATTGCAAGAGATTGGTACGGAAATGTACACCAGTTCTGTGCGAATGGCCTGGGACAAGTGCGCATTCTAGGCCCGCTAAAAGGACTTTTTGATGCGCCATATTTTGAATTTATCCACCATTTGCGCATGGCGCACCACCTTCCCAACCCCTGTTAACTTCATGTCGGTAGTTCCTTCGACTTTCAGAGCTGGTGTCAGTGGAGCCTGGCGAAAATAAGCCCTCTACCCATTCCCTTTGTCAGTGCTTCGTTTTACGGGTATTTTAAGAGAGAAAGTTACAGAGAATGTGATAAAATAGTAATGTCGCGACGATGTTTCTATAGAAAAAGAAAAACATGGAAAAAGTGAAATAAGCTGGCGTTTCGGATTAGAATCCTTTGTTGCATTTCGGACTAGACTCCTTTGATGCATTTCGGACTAGAATACTTTGATGCGTTTCGGATTAGAATTCTTTGATGCGTTTCGGACTAGAATCCTTTGATGCGTTTCGGACCAGAATCCTTTGATATGTTTCAGACTAGAATCCTTTGATGTGTTTCGGACTAGAATCTTTTGATGCGTTTCGGACTAGAATTCTTTGATGTGTTTCGGACTAGAATCCTCTGAAGCGTTTCGGACTAGAATTCTTTGATGTGTTTCGAACTAGAGTCCTTTGATATGTTTCGGACTAGCATCCTTTGATGTGTTTCGGACTAGAATCTTTTGATGCGTTTCGGACTAGAATTCTTTGATCAATGCGTTTCGGACTAGAATCCTTTGATGCATTTCGGACTAGAAGTCTTTGATGTGTTTCGAACTAGAGTTCTTTGATACGTTTCGGACTAGAATCTTTCGATGCGTTTAAGACTAGAGTCCTTTGATGCCTTTCGGACTAGAATCCTTTGATGCATTTCGGACTAGAATTCTTTGATGTGTTTCGAACTAGAGTCCTTTGATACGTTTCGGACTAGAATCTTTCGATGCGTTTAAGACTAGAATCCTTTGATGCCTTTCGGACTAGAATCCTTTGATGCATTTCGGACTAGAATCCTTTGATGTGTTTTGGACTAGAATCCTTTGATACGTTTCGGACTAGAATCCTTTGATGTGTTTTGGTCTAGAATCCTTTGATGCGTTTCGGACTAGAATTCTTTGATGCGTTTCGGAGTAGAATTCTTTGATGTGTTTCGAACTAGAGTCCTTTGATACGTTTCGGACTAGAATCTTTCGATGCGTTTAAGACTAGAATCCTTTGATGCCTTTCGGACTAGAATCCTTTGATGCATTTCGGACTAGAATCCTTTGATGCCTTTCGGACTAGAATCCTTTGACGCATTTCGGACTAGAATCCTTTGATGCATTTCGCACTAGAATCCTTTGATGCGTTTCGGACTAGAGTCCTTTGATGCATTTCGGACTAAAATCCTTTGATGCGTTTCGGACTAGAGTCCTTTGATGCGTTTCGGACCAGATTCCTCTGAGTCCCTCAACTCTAGTTCGAAAAGTCAACTTCTTTCACTTTTTCCACGCTGTAAAACTTACAATCTGCTAAAAAATTAGAGATTGGAGGATGTTGGAGTTACTGAGAATCGAACGGGGGACCTTTAGCACAGAAGGCACAACAAAACTTCCTAACTGAAGTGGAAAGAGACAAACTGGAGATCATAGGATCTAATGCGAGCTCGCATTTGAACAGAGATCGCAAAAGCTTGTACAAGATGTTTTTATACAACCATATTTGTCAGTAGAACTTCAAATACAAACTGAGCAATTTGATTCTACTGCCAAGCATCCTACCAATCTCCTTGCTCGTCATAGCCAGAGCCACTTTGTAAATGTGCTGCATCGGAACGAAGTCTGTGACCCACAGATCTCTCTGTTTTACCTCCTCTTGGTCCGTGTGGATCTGGTAAACATATAAAACATTGGAAACACATTTATGCTAATTAGACATATTAATCATAATTTGGTTATGACTTTTCCGGAAATAACATATATATGGACCATCAATAATGTTCTAAACAGAGCTGAGTTGAAAGAAATGCTTTAAATTGCATGACCAAATATTTAGTATTATTACAATTACCTGAACAATGCGAAGTGGTTTCATGTTTAAAGCCCATGTGCATACCACGCCTTCCTGTAATGAAGAGTTTGCCAAATAAGAATTTACATCTAACAAACCAAAACAATTGCAATTTCTAACTGAGAGTGTTAACTGGTGTTAATGTTCACTTTAGTGGAGCTAAATCAACTGTAGTATAACATATGGCTATTAGCCCCTTTTCTGGGAATCAGCTGTGAGCAACTACAATAATCATTTTACGATGATGAACACATCGCCACACCATGGCCTGATCTAGATGAATAAACTGAGAAGTCTTTCGCCTTATTTCTTTTAATTTCGTAGATCTAAACCTTGAGCAGTCTCTAGTTTTTCATCATTACCTTGTTGGATGAGGAAAAGTCAAAATGGTGCCCATGTGCACTTCTACACATCTAAAGTTGTTGTCCATTATGCAAAAAAACGTGCCTGCTTACCCACAGTATATTCGAGCTTGTGACTATAAATGCATTATCAAGCCAATTTTGAATTGACACATAATTTCAGTTTCTTGTAATTTGAAATAAATGCCACACTCTTATAAATGCTGCCCTCTAACAAACGCTGCACCTAAATTAAAAGATAAGTAAACACCGCAATGTTAGCAATGAGTATGCATTTTATCCAAGAGCTATGACATTTGAATATTAAATGATAATTTACTCAGGCTCTCTACTGGTGCCTCCCCTAAAAAGGGCTAATTGCATACCTACTATACTACTATATACTAAACTACTTTATTAAAATAATTAGTTTTTAAATAGTGTTTCTAACCATACCTTGCTGATAGATATGTATCTTGATGGGTTATTTAGGGGTGCCAGTCTTTTTATTACATCCTTGTGAGGGCTGCAATTAAGGTAAAAAATTCACATAGAACCTTTCTATTGTGTTGTAGGAAATTTTTTTTATGAGCCTAAGTTTGTAATGCACATGGCCCATTGGAGGCAGTGCTTATCTTCGGTTTCTGCTGCATTAAGCAGATGAGTCAATTGTTTCCCCCTAGACGGGACATAAATCCATCACAGATCATATTAGCCCCCAGTGGAAGCTGCTACTCCTTTTACCAACCTCGCAAGGATGGAAGGCTGAATGACTTCAATTTTGGCAGAAGATGGTCACACAAATATTCAATGTCAGAGAATGATATCGTTTGAACCTAGAACCATGATCCATAAAAAACTCTTTCAAACATCTTTTTTTCTTGAACAAAAGTTGTTTCAATTATAGTAAGATCAGAAAACACCAACTTGCACTTGCCTGTTATTGCTTATCTTAGCCAGTTAGAAATCATATAATATGCATATCATATTGTGCTTACCTCTGGAGTGTCTTCAGCTCTCGCCACTGTGGAACCTGCACAAAGAGAGATCAAAGGTTTCATATAATATTGATAACTGTAAAACAACAAACAGGAAATTTACAAGGGTTAGCACAACTTGATAGCTAAGTTTCAAAAGTAATGCATTCTTTTACGAAGTTCTATGGAAATATAAATTAACATATACTGTTTTATGAGGAACTTTAGAGACAAAGAGCCAGGAGTGAAAAGAACCAACCAGCTATAGATTGAACATTGTGGGATTCTGCAGAGATCAAACGACAGATCACAGAAGCCGAAACGAGATGTGTGATACAGCTTTATAATAATACAACTAGATATTAATGAACTACTCAAGAAAAATTGAAGAACTGCAGTATTTAATTGGATTCAAAGAAGTTCATCAATACTAAATAATAATTAATAAATAAATTCTTATTGTGCTCATAATTCATAAGATGCTCTATGTGCATAACAAACTACTCGCTAAAAGCAATGACTAAAAATATGCATTTAAGAATTTAGATGAAATTTAAGACATTTAGATTTTAAAAAATTATGCAAATGCGTTTTT
>JAOEJH020044130.1:0-10564 GCA_025448215.2 Palythoa grandis
ACAATAACAATAATGATAATACTTATTTTAATAAGTTAAATAATAATTTAATAATTTTAAAAAATTATTATTTAAACATGATTTCGATCAATTTCTATGCTTCGATTAGTTTCTACGCTCATTTTGAATTAAAATTGCATTTACTTTGCCGGTGAAAACAGTGCACATGGTTCTTAAACTGCTGTGCATTAGTCTGAAAAATTACTTATTCATCTGCCTGGGGGATGCTCCATTATATGGGCAACTCAGGGACTTGCCACTGAACATGCTCAGGTTTCAGTCATTCTTAGTGTGAAATAGAGTATATAATTCAGTTTCTTGCTTAGGAACAAGGTTCAAATTTTGTAGTTAGGCCAGACCAATTTAATTTCTGGGGGCACGGATCTGACCAACCCTGTTTTTACAGAAAGCAGAAAAAAATAAAAAACGGCCCAAAAATTTTAATATGTAAAAAAGTTAACTAATCGCCCAATTGATGCTGTTTAAGAGCTAATAAAAACAGCTGTTGGTAAAGTTTTACATTATTTTTATGCTTGCAAGTATAAAATAAAGAGTTTATTCTGATATCTCAATGTTACAAATGCACTTTTTTATTTGAATTGACGGAATCTTGCACAAATTATTTTTTGTTTCAAGGTCACGTAAATTTAATCAACATTCTGACACACTTTTTAAATGCAAACTTTGAAAAATCGCTATAGATGCAGGTTTTACCATAATGAAGTTTTTATTGATATTCAAAGCCAAAGCAAAAAATTGGGGATTTGTTTTATTTTCCTTTTTTCCGAAAAAAATTCATGCTCCCGGAAATTAAATTGGTCTGGCCTTAGATAGGACCTCAGCTGAATGGTTAAAATACTTTTTAATGCTCAAGAATTGGATAAGTCTTGTAACCACTTCCTAATATATAAAACCAAATCAAATTCAATCTGAAAAGACATGTTTTTTTTTTCAGCTTTTAGTCTGGAAAACAGAAAGTTTTTGTAGTTTTGTGTGGTCTGAAATTTGTACAGTGAAAGTCGTAAGCCGGGGTTCAGCAGTATCATCTTAATAACATGAAACCATCCCTAGATTAATTTGGAAAAGGTTTGGAAAAATTACTATAATTGACTTAATCGGCTAACTCGATGTTGTAACCAATTCAAACCCTTTGGGAATACAACCTTTTGTTCCAGGTATTTCCATATCATTTAAATATGAATGCTACATTATCATGCAAATAAAATACACAAAGAATCTTAATCGCGGGAGATTTGAATTGGATACAACATTAAGTTAGCCGATTAGGTCTATTGAGTGTTCAAACGTTTGAAAGGTGAGAAAAAGAAAAAGTTTACAATTTGCTCACCAGAATCATGTGGCTTTTTATGTTGCAGCAAAGATAAACTGGAATTGGGAATCATTCCAAAGGAAGACTGTGTCTTACAGACAGTAAGTGATAATATTAATTATACTTATCTTTATAATTATTATCATCAAAATAAAATATATTAATCACCAAAATGTAATCATCCAATTTGCTACTTAAGTTACAAAATATGACAGTATAATGCTTTAATTTATTTTTCACCTTATACATTACCAAAACTGACCATTGGCAAAACTGAATGAATCAGATTTGGGGAACCAATGTATTGTTGTTGTGTTGTTCATCCATCGTGATCAACAAACACCAAGGACATCACGGATTCTGGTTACATGTGGTGTTTGTTAGTATTTAAATGACACACTATTCCACACTTGACTCCGCACAGGTTGTTGAAACATCAGTCACTACTACTGACAACAGTCCTTTTCGTGACTACCCTAACCCAGACAATCTTACAACACATCTTACAAACCATTTGCTGTTTTGTTTTACTAAAGCAAATCTCGACTCCTTCAGAGATGGTTTGTGTTTTTTCATGAGTTATTTATGATCACTTCACAAAAGGTGGCTAATTTGGACTCGGGGTGGTCTAGTGGTCTAGTGGTCATCACTTGCACATTCCACCTCTACAACCCCAGGATCAGATCCTGAGCTTTGTATGTGAGCTGAGATTTCTTAATCTCAATCTGACTCTGAGGGTTTTTTTTTTGCTACTCTGGTTTTCACGGTTCCAAGCTAATATCAACAGGCTGTGATGCTGTGAACCAGATGTGTAGGGCTGGAGCTGACTTTACATGCTGTAATTACCACCTTGTTAAGCTGTACCCTTATTATTCAGTCACTGACTACAAGTAAGGCGATTAACAAACTGTTGTTACTTAACAGTCATTATAAGTGAGAACTTCTCTCTATTTAAAAAGCCCAAACATAAATGTAGTCAAATTTTGTATGTTGCCAACCCACAGTTTTGATGTAAAACTGTTAATATCTCGCTGCTTGAATTATATATTTAGGTGACTCCAACTCAGTCAGTGACTCCAGGAAGCTCCTCATTACCAGTTACTGCTGTGCCATCCAAGGATAATCAAAGCCGAGTTACATCCACTATTACATTTAATACCAGTCAAGGGATAGAGATGCCCAAACCTAACAGCATGGTATATCTGAAGTTATCAGAGTCCAGTTTGAGCCCATTTGTAGGCAGTAAAGGGACAGAGCCTAATCCCACAAGTGGAAACCTGGTACCACCAGCTGTTGTCACTAGGAGGAATTCTGTTGGTCGGGAATCACACAGAGAAAACAGGGCATTTGTGGTAACATCCTCCGATAGCTTTGAGGCTCCTGAAGATAGTTATCCCAAGGAAGGCAATCTTCCAGAACACAATTCAAATACAAGTCCTCTTGATGGATCATATTTTTTTGCCGCCACTGATCAGACAGGCAAGCCTATTGCACTACATGTCGAAAAAGGGTCATCATTTCAAGGTGACAAGCTTCAACTGATTGAACCTGCTCGAACAAAAACAAGGTCACATTCGTTGCCCACATTTGAAATGGAGGATTTCCAAAAACGGTTTCACGTTAAAGAAGGAAGTAAGTGCAAAACTGAAGCAACAATTGCAGTGAACCAGAATTCTGATCCAAGATTCCAGCTAGGTAGCGAAATGGCAACTGTGCAACTAGATCTAAATGCAAATACCTCAAAAGTAATTCCACCTTTTATGTTATCAACACCCAGGACGTCAGACAGTTTATCAACAAGTAACGTTTTGACCGATGCAGAGAGTGGGTCTAGACAACCAGTTGCAATCCATAGACCTGGAATGAAAGAGTCTGCTTCATTTCTATCCAAAGCATTGGAAACTCGTGTTCATCATCAACATCAGCAAAGCCATTTTAAATCAACAACGGTTGGTTCAACATTACTTGAAAGCAAACCACAGCCAGAACTTAGTGTAGGTCAAGAAATGAAAGCTGTGAAAACTAATTCCGATTCTGAAGCCACTCTGTCAGTGACATCAACAAATGCTACAACTCAAACAACAATTTCAAGCATTATTATTCCATCTAAGCATAATTATCAAGAAGTTACATCTTCATTTGCACTTTATCCTAATGAAAAAGGTGAAATGACCGTAGTCGATTCACAAAAAGATCAAGTTAACACTTTTCATGATCAAGAGCTCCCATCACGGCGAATCTCATATCTCATGGCCACTCAGGGTGGATCAGCAACACAAGGCCCCAGCCTCTCAGGACCAAAGTTATGGTCGTCATCAAAGAAACCACATTTAACAGCCGCCTTGTCGTCTACTCTGTTTCAACCAGTCATGATACAAACTCCTCAAGGAAATGATATTCCCCAGAATTCCACTGGAAATAATAGTGGAGAGGAGCCAGTGGAATGTGTGGAGGAGGAAGAGGTGAGTAAAGCGACTGTTTAATATTCTTCCCAGGGGATAATTTAATGGAACATTCTTTATTACCCACAGCAGTTGTGGCAAGTAGGTTCCTCTATAATTATTTAAAGTTGTGAGCTTGCTTCCCACTACAATTTTGAGTCTACCAATTCAATCCCTGATATATGAACATATAAACACAATGTCTCAGAAATGTCTAAAAAATAGAAAACTCTTCATGGAAAAGTGTGCTGAAATTTGAGTTTAAGAATGCAGTTGTTAAACCGAGCAAAGTGATGCAATATGTCGGGTGCATGCTGTACCCAGTAAAAGATGTCTGTTTTAACCATACTTGCTCATGTTACCCATGCATATCATGTCACATACGCCTTTATAACACATACTTACCAGGTTTATACAGAACAGAGAAGACATGAATGGGTTGGTCATGCCACTTTCCCACGTCCCACCAGACGTATCTCATACGTGATGGCTACATCTTCACCCACTTCACCTAAACACATAGTCACTTTTGAGGATGTGAATGAAGAAGCAGATGAGGTGAGGGGATTCCTCTTTGATGCTTTTTATTTTGCAATAGAAAGGTCATATATTTGTGTTAATGGCCTTTCTGTCAACTAATGATACAGTAAGTATGAAATAAAAACACGATTCCTAAAAATTATAATAAGAGCCAACATGTAGTTAAATAAAATTTAGTTTTTGTGGACAACAAAGATAAAAAGAGGGTTAAGATTGTCACAAATTGTCAAAGTTGAAACTTTGTATACAATCAATTTATCAGTGACTGCACACTACGGTTTTGCAAGCAGTATTAGTTGATCAAGATTTTGATATGGAAAGAAGGGGTGTGTATTAATTTCTCCTCCTGAAGATGTTATTTTCAGGATACAGATGAGAAATTGATTTGTTTTATGATTTTGTCATCTTTGCATTCTTTCTGTGCACTCCTCAATCTCAATTACAGTCATTGTTGCATCATTCTAAAAGATGATTAACCATTAATCTTAATTCAGAGTTAAAGGTAAATGTGACTGCAGTGTATCCAGAATGGTAAATGATAACGTAATTTGGTAACTTAAATGTCATGATAATGTTGTTTAAGCCTTAAACTGATGCATACATAAATTACATCTGCAATAGGAACAACTGCGGATCAATGGATTAACATATTTATTTGAGGTATCTGGTTTTTTTTTGTTTTTGTCTTTCTGTGATTGCACCTTCAAAGTTTTAACTGGAAGTACTAAGTCTTGTTGCTCTCTTTATGGCTAATTTGTTCTTGGACAGATAGTAAATTTAACTTCAGGTTGAGAAAAATATGAGTTTCAACACTGCTTGTTTAGAAAATTATATATTTTGAGTGCATTCCAGAATAGACTTTCTGACAATGGATAAACAACGCAATGTTTTAAAAACCTTATCTCCTGGAGTTGCAATGTGACAAATGTTTTCAGTGAAGTTATAATTCGTTTTAATTGATTAATTTGTGATTAATCATTAAGGTCTTTTTGATGTATAATTTAACATTCTGCAACAGGTTTTTCGTTTAATCCAACATTTATATTACAGAACTTTCTACTGGTTGATAGTTTCATAGTTTATTCTTCAGCTAACAATGTAATCATTAATTTTTTAGCTGTAATCTTTTTAAAGTAACGGTTCTTTTTTAAGATAATCTGTAAATAATAAAAGCAGAACCACAGCTGAAATTAGTACTGCTAAATATTCATAATCCTCTTATCACCCAATCTTAATTATATCATTGGTATTAGTCGGACATCCCATTTGTGTTGCTTTAAGTACGAGCCGTTACTTGGGAAAAGGTATGAATGATATTTAGAAGGAAGACTAGGCTGCGAAGTGATCATTGTAAGGATGGTTTGTGAAGGTTTCTCCAACAAAAACTCCTTATGAAAAAACTATACTCAAGGTTAAATTGTCAGAACAGTTTTTTGTATTTTGGTATTTTACTAAAATATTGTAGTGGGTTTGAGAAAGAACGGCTGGGGAAGGCACGTGTTTTTGTAATGTTAGTGGTTAGTTGGTAAGGTGACAGTTTGCCGCGGGAATATTGTAAATAACTCCCCATCAACAGTATCTTAGTCGCTACACAGTGTATTTTTTAACAACATTAATTTATGGTGGGTCTCATATAGCAACAACCTAGACTGTTACAATCTGGTTCAGTTTTCAGTTTAATCATAGAAAATGTACAACAGCTAGAATTTTATTAATATTCCAAGCTCAAATAAGTGATATTAATTTTGCTTCGAGCATTACAGCCACTTGACACAGATTTTCAGATGATGGTGAGTGATAACCGCTTTGATAGGTTGCATGTTCGAATTGAACATTGCCAGAATGACTTCTAGTTTTCTCAGCAAAAAACTAAACTTTATATTTCGTTTTGCAAGTGTTGTAAAATTATGCATTCTCAATATGTAAATCTTTTTTTCGTAAATGCTGAAAATTTATTTTTACAGGTTACAAAAGAAGGACTCCTATGGAAAAAGCAAGATTTAGCTGATGGCGGAAGGGTGAGAATATTTTGAGTTTTGTTTGTATTCTTGTGGAATAACTGAACTTGGTGTTATTCTGAAAGAGAGAAATTGTGATGTCAGCCGTTCCTTTAAGTTTTTTTTCATTGGAAACATATGTTTAAATTTAAGTCCATGATACTCATTTTAGCCATTCATGTTCTTTGTGGGAACGGAACCAAACTAACACAAAAGTTAGTTAAGTAAACAGGTTGTTTAGGGTGGATTTGAATGGCTATATTTTCAAATAGCAGTATGTGGATTAGATCACCTTGTGTTTGATTGCGTTTCCATTCTATTCTACCTCACAGAGCAGAATAATTGTCAAACTCTGGAATAATGACATCATAAACTTTTCGTCATTATGATTCCATGTTGTTTTGCAACAGTTGTTTTTCCAATTTTGCATGGAAGAACCGCTTCCATATTGTTGCGTTGCATAATGTTATTTCTAAAATGAAATAGTCGTTTTATTGATGTGTTTGCTGCATAGCTATTCTTAAATATTACCGAATATTTGTCCTATGCTGAAATGGGGGTTAAACAAACGCACCCTTAAGTTACAAGACTTAAATCTTCCTATTTTTATACAGCGGGCCAGTGCACGATCATGGAAGCCCGTGTTTGCCGTGCTGAGAGGTCACGTGATATATCTGTACAAAGACAAGTCTGCTGCAAGTCAGGGCCATGGTCCAACTGACGAGCAACCAATAAGCATAAAATCCAGTATTGTCGACATTGCTCATGACTATACCAAGAGAAAACATGTCTTTCGACTGACAACTTTCAATGGATCAGAGTATTTGTTCCAGGTAAGAACCAAATTTTCATTTTATTCAAAATGTTATTTGTCCGTCATTAATCATGGAAGTTTTGGTCATATTGAGAATGGCAACAGCATCAAGTGATGGCAACTACATTTGTGATGATGATGCCAATGGTAATGAAGATTATGACAATAACAATGATGATGATAGAGACAGTATGATGATGATGACAGTGGCAATGATGATGACAGTGACGATGATGATAACAGTGACGATGATGACAGTGACGATGATGATGACGACGATGATGACAGTAATGATGATAATGATGACAGTGACGATGACGATGATGATGATAGTGACGATGATAATAACAGTGACGATGATGATGACTGACAATGATGATGACAGTGACGATGATGATAACAGTGACGATGCTGGTGATAATGACTAATTCAAAATAACATTGGTAACGCTAATGACATCAATGATGGTTGCGATCAAAACCCACTGGTAGTTAAAAAGTAAGAGAAGAAGTATTGATTTGTATGGAAGTGCACAATCTTGTTTGTATTAAAAGAGTTAATTAGATACACGTACAATTTTGTAACGAGCTTTCACCTTTTAGCTCACTGATATATTGTGTCTGAATAAAAATTAATTGATTAAGTTGAAGAGTGATTTTACCCTTGCATTGCAGACTGAGGACAAAGAATCCATGATGTCATGGATTGAGTCGATACAGGCAAATAATAACCCAGATGAAGATGTGAGTAGACATTCAGTGGATGGGTTCTGTTAGGAAAGAGAAAAACATGACACTGTTTGTCAATAACCAGTCACGTCGCTCTGCACCAACAGTCACCAAACACAAATTGTCAAAGGTTCTACACAATAGAGAGGGAACTTGGAACACTTGTTTGCTCTTTTACTTACTTTCATAGTTGTCCTTAAAAAGTAAATTTCCCTTCCAAACCCTCCAGCTTTCTTCTCTCTCACCCCAAGTCTACCACTTGCTTAGTACCGCCACTTCAAACCGCTTATAATGGTCTAAAAGAGATATTTTAAATAGAGCCATTTTTAATTTTGTTCTCAAAACTGTAATATTTTCAAATTTTTTCAAACAGGAGAAGGGTGTTACAAGTGAGAGCTTGATCATCAGAAAAATGAAGAATGTTGAACTAGAAAAGTGAGAAGTAACGCATATTATTCTTTTTGTCATCATTATTATTATCACACTGAAACACTTTGACCAATCAGAGGACACGACATCACGCTAATTATGCACTTCCAGAGCATGACCTTGGTGGGAGTTCAGAATCTAAAAATAGACACATTTAGCATTAAGAATTGTTTTAGTTTCTACTCATATGACTGTACTAGTTTTAAAAGAACCTTTTATCTTTTGTCAGCAATGATTTATGAGAAAGTTGCCAAGAGCTAATGTGAGTTGATTTATAACAATCTTGAGTTGTTTTTTTTTCAACAAGTCTAGAAGAGTTGACCAGCGATAAATTCTGTAGCCTTACAATAAAAGAGTAGTTCAGATAATGTTGTTTTTTAAAAATGCGATAATTTTAACTGACGGTAATTTTAACTAATTCATAGCTCGCTGTCTTCTCAAGTTGGACACAAGTTGTCTCCACCGTCAGGAAGCAAGATGTCGAGTATATCAAACCTCAAGAAGAGTTTGTCCTTTAAGAATATCTCTGGTGGCCAGTCTTCGCCATTTAGTCAACATAAGAAAGGTAGTTTTATCATCGATCGAGAGATATAACTATGCACGGTTTTATAGGTTGTCTACACTAAGATTCCAGTAGAAAGCGTTTGGTGCAGGAAGGCTTCATGCAGCCAAATTAAATTGCAATGGTTTGAAAAAATTTTGATGTTAGGAAACCGAAAGTAGTTTAGGCCATAGAAAGGTAAAACAAAACGAAAGTAATTTCGAATAACGGTAGTTTCATGACTTAATATTTAAGTTCACTGAAACTGATAAATATGAAGAAAAAAAATACTATATTTCGATATTATTGCAATATCATCATCAGGTACGAATTTAAACTGAGTGCAGTAGCAGAATTGAATACATATGAAGTTAGAAAAGTTTAAGTTACTTAGAAAGGTCTTGCCAAACTGTATGTTTCTTGTTTCATTAAGGTTACAGAACACAATAGAGATATGTTTCGCGCGAATCGCATTTTTGCGCTGCTCTTAAAAGTTTATCCGTTGAAGTTAAATTGTTTCTATAGTAATATAAATATAGAACATTGGCGTGGTTTAAAAAATCTGGAAAAATTAAATCTGTTGTCGCTTCGGGGTCTCAAATGCAAAAATACCTCTTCTCTCCGAAATGTTATCTGTTCCGATAGTTTTGACATAGGACTGTCAAAATGTTATATTTTCAAAACTGTATAAACATACTTCAAACGGTGTCGAGAATATTCAAGATTATCATTGGTTATGATTTTACAACACTTTCTTTTGTGATTTGCGAATAATTCTGTTAAAACTCAATTACTCATAATTTCCCGACACCCTTTGTACTTCTGATCATTGTCTACAAGGTGTGAAATTTTGGGCTGGTTTGAATAAAACCAGACACGGTTTTAGCATTTTAACTGCGCCAAATACTCTGATTTTACTTTGCGAGAAAAAAGAGAACAAAGATTTCGCGGTAATTTTGCTATCTTTCTGTTATTTTCACACCTCCTTTGCAAAATAAACATAATCCTATTAGTGCAAGCCAATCAGAGGCGGAGCGGAAAATGCGCCGAATGCCGGCTGTCACGTTACTCTGACAAACTGCAGGTACGTTATTGTATATTTTAAAAAATTGTTTTCTTTGAAAGGACTGCCTAACTGTTAGCAAAAATGGGTAAAAGAAAAACGGCTTCTAGAAATACCGGGTAGAAATACCACTGCGCGTGTAGAGAAACCGAAGGTAACTCAATCTTCCAACGAGGAGCACTGCTTCGCGCGGCTCTTTCCTCTGGGGGAAATAAAGCAACAAATCGTCAAATGTTTTACGAAATGAGGCAAGTTGGTTAAGTGGCAGTCTCTGCAAACAGCAGAGTTGTCAGTAATAGTTTGTAACGATTCCGGACTAATGATGTGTCGTTCTGATGGCGTGTGAAAGTTTTCTGAATCTGGTGATGAGGAGTCGCTCACATCACTATCACTATCAGAAGATTCAGACGATCCAGCAAGAGTCTGACATAAGGTTTTGGCTATTTCCAAAAGGTTTCTTCGACTTTTTTTAATTTTTTCTCTGCTGGCACTCCCGCATTATTTTCAGGCCTCTGTTGTTCTTGTTTAAACCAAGAACCAGGGTCAGTGCCCGCAAGCTTTTTTTTCGCTTGGCGGAAAATGTATTTGATGGTGCTCGTTTTCGTTTCCTTTTTATGTCATCCGATTGCACGCATGTGCAATGGATGACATATTGTGAGGGGTCGAATTTGTCACTCACTC
>JAOEJH020044321.1:0-10560 GCA_025448215.2 Palythoa grandis
AAAGCAGTTTAATTAAAGCAAGGAATAATCGCTTCGTGCGAATACTGCGAATCAAAATTATACCGAATAGTATTGTAATGTTCACGGTCAATGATCTTTGAAAGCAACAATAGTTTGCTCGGCCTTAACTCACTAATTTTATTTGTTGTGGAAACTAGATGTTGACATTGCCAAATCCTTAATCTTGCTTCGTTTCTTAGAATTTCCTCTTCAGCTCTGCACTAGCTTCATTTATTCTTTTATTCATGTTGAAACACATATTTTTCGATCGTGTTTTCAAATTCTCCCTTGCAAAACGCTGGACGATTTTGATTGAACGAAAAACAAAGCTGCTGTCAGATTTCGGTGTCGATCATGCGCAGAACCGTGACTATGCCCCTTTAACCTGATACATCATTATATCATCCCTATTTTAACCCTTAAACGTACGGCCCCAAGATCGTAACATTTCCGTTGATGACAGTGATAAATTTAACCTCGGGCAGTTCACTGATCACTTTTTTTGAACCTATTTGTTGCCATGGCGAGATACTTGGCCCAGACATTTTCTGTTGTCAGTAAGATTTAAAATGAGCACCACAGTATTGGTGTTTGTTGGTTGCCATGGTACCACCAACAGTTGGCTGACACCTCAAGTTTTCGGAGATGCTATTTATTGCAGCTCCATCCTCATCGATATTTGTAGGAAAACGAAGTTTTTCAATTTCCGTCTTAAGATAAAAAAAAAGAACAAAAAGGAAGTGAAAAAATTTTTCAAGATGTTTCAACGGAAAAACCCGATCTCTGACGTATTTCAAGACTATTTTCATAGTTTTTCGCATAACTAACTTGAAAAGTTGTGTCATCTATCTAGCTACAGCTCAGGAAATCTTATTTCAAAAGGGCTCCCTTCCCCTTTTACATTCGAGGGCTATACGTTCATGTGGAGAGCACCTAACTTCATTTTAATCTGTTAATTTTGTGACTGCGTCTTCTGCAGTTTAGACGGCGTCTTACCGCTCTTCTCTCTAATGGTAAAAGATAAAATAAAAAAGGAATCCGAAACTGATCCGTTTTCCGAGGATAACTGAAAGTGAAACCAAACGTTACTGGCGCGTATTTCATTCCATCTACCTTGCGTCAGTCGAAATTTTTATTTGTACAAAAACAAATGTAGGAGCTCCGAGGCTCATAATCTGCCTAAACGATTTTGATACCTGATGAAGAAAGAGAAGAAAAGTTTTTTTTAGCAACAAAAACAACAACACCGACAACAATATAAAACTACAAACTTCAGCGATTAGTGCCCTTTTAGTGTAAATGGTCACAGAAGTCCAAGCAATATTTTGCTAGAACAATCCTAGTCATAAGAATTCGGACTTGTTCAGTACAAAAATGCGATACAAATTCTTTTAGTTTTAAATGTCTTCACGATCGCTCTAATACTTAAATTATTTGGGCCACTTCTAAATCTATATTTATCACATTTCTGGTGGCTAGATTACCATCACAATACTTCGCTGGAAACTGAAAATTAATTGGCGTGTTTGAACTTATCGTTGAATTATTTAGCTTAAATTACCATACAGTCTATCATCACATTTGGTATATCGTCGCTGCTTCAAACAAAACCGTAAAACTGGTTCCGAAGATTAAAAGTAAAGCTTTTATATATATTTCGCCAATGGAAAATAGCACGCAAATATCAGAAACAACTTGCCACTTTCTAAAGCGTGCCGTTGAACAAACAGCTCATGTTTTTGTGAGCAATATCGTGACAATTACCCTCGAGTTTATTATCACAGTTTGTGCTACCACAAGCAATGCTTTGATTGCACTTGTTATTTGGAAGACAAGAGCTCTCCACAGTCCATCGAACACACTTCTGTGTTGTCTCGCAGTTACTGACTTTTTAACTGGACTCATTGCAGCACCGTTAAATATTGTTACAAAATTAGGGGAAATGCGACACAACAATCGGTTGTATTGTGTTGTTGGTGTCGCAGGTTCTTTGGCCACCTGGATTATAGCAGCCGTAACGTTTTTAACACTGACGCTGATATCAATAGAACGATATCTTGCTCTACGACTACATCTTAGGTACATAACACTTGTTAGATCCAGACGCATTTTGCTACTGATCGTTTTGTTTTGGATCATTGTAACCACGTTGTCGATACTGCGGTTTTGGGATGTCAAAGAGATTTATGTTCGACCAGTTGTAATCGGAAACATTGTTATAAACTTGGTTGTGACTATCCACTGCTACCGTAAAATTTACGATTTGGTCAAGCATCACAGGAAACAAATAAGAAAAGAAAGATCCACACTGGAAACTTCGAGCGTTGTACCAAGCGAAGGCAATGCCGGTATAAACTCAAACCAAAAAAACATAAAAATGTTAAGGTATAAACGATCGACTTTGACAATGGTTTATGTAGTCGCTTGTTTCATTACCTGCTATTCCCCGATACTTATATACCAAGTGCTTGTGGGCCTTAGACAAACCCGTGACGAGGAAACAACCCGTATCGCATACAGATACTGTGTCACAGCGGCTTTGCTAAAAAGCGCACTTAATCCTTTTTTGTACTGTATGAGGTTAAATGATATACGAAATGCTGTAAAGAGAACCTTAAAAGATTGGTATGCAGACCTGAGTAATAAGTTTGTATAAGACTTAGGTTACTCAAAAGTGAAAGGAGATTAAAAACTTCAACCAGAACTTCTCAGAAACCCTAACGACTTCCATTCAAACATTAACTTTCGGTCTCGGCTCCCAAAGTTCTATCTAAGGTTTGCTTTTCAGTAAAACGTTTGAGTAATGCGTCAATAAGAAAAAAAAAGAAAAACGCGCCACTAAATAATACAAGTTATGAAGAAATTTTCCTGTCACTAAAACTGTGCATCCTGGTATTACTCACAGTTACGTACGTAAGCTTATGTCACTGTCTGATATAATGATTTATACCTTCCCCAAGGCGTTGGTCTAGGTAATTTTGCGAACGGCGATCCTTGGTATTTTAATTAACACAGGATTTTGATGATCATCTCAATTGTATGTAATAACAATAACAATATCAATAACAACAACAACAACAACAACAACAACAACAGCAACAGCAGCAGCAACAGCAACAGCAACAGCAACAATAACAATAACAATAACAATAACAATAACAGCAGCAGCAGCAGCAACAGCAACAGTAACAACAACAATGACATTAATGTAAACAATAATAATAATAACAATAACAATAAATATAATAATAAATATAATTATAATAGTAATGATAATAACTGGCCTGATGTCCAAGATGACTATCAGATAATTTTAATGACTCACTGTTATGGAAGCAATAATAATGATAATAATGATAATATTAATAAAAACTTTATTTACTTCTCAAATCTTTTAGCTGTATGACTAATAGCCGTATTACTAATCGGGGAGGCGTCTTAGATCTCGGCGTAAAGGCAGGTTTTCGTGAGGGAGGAAAACCGGAGTGCCTCGGAGAAAAACCCTCGGAGTCAGATTGAGATCAGCCAAATCGTAATCCACATGCGAAGCGAGATAATATTGAGGCCATTGAAAAAGGTCTATTGTGATACCAATACTCGCATCCAGCTGATTTCAGTTTCAAGGAATTACACATTTCTAAATATATGCGGAAACAGCAAGACGTTGTTTCAGTGCTTATACTTTATTAAAAAAATTTCAGTCATCCGAAAGCAGAAGGGTGCGGATTACAAATCAACACATATAGTTTATAATTATGGCAAAGTGAAAGAGCTAGATAACACGAGACCAAAATTAAGATATCCGTGCTAGATAAAAAAAAAATTGTAGATAATCCTTCTTGGGGTTAAACAATCCTATTCAGCTAAATTTGAAAATATACGTTTAAAAAATCCCGCAAAAAATTTAGTTAATTACGAATTTCACTTTAATGAACACTAGGTGGCGTAAAAGCAATATTTATTTCAAAGAATGAAATTGCGAATTCTCGTCTATCGGCCACACAATTTCACAACGGCTAATAGCATTTAAATATTTCAACGGTAAATATAAACCTCAGCATAAGTTTCCACTTTTTACACATCATGTGAGATAACTGAAAACAGCCTAATATAAAGTTATACGAACTCACACGAAAGCTGTAAAACAGGATTAAATACGAGGCTGGTATAGCCTCTTGTACTATTAAGGCCCATGCAAACGGACGCAACAAGTGCCAACATTGAACTGGGGTCCAACAATGTTGCGGGAGCTGTTGGCAATTAATGTGTGGTGCATGCAAACGGACGCAACAAGTGCCAACATTGAACTGGGGTCCAACAATGTTGGGAACTGCTGGCAATTAATGTGTGGTGCATGCAAACGGACGCAACAAGTGCCAACATTGAACTGGGGTCCAACAATGTTGGCAGCTGTTGGCAATTCATGTATGGTGCATGCAAACGGACGCAACAAGTGCCAACATTGAACTGGGGTCCAACAATGTTGGGAACTGCTGGCAATTAATGTGTGGTGCATGCAAACGGACGCAACAAGTGCCAACATTGAACTGGGGTCCAACAATGTTGGGAACTGTTGGCAATTAATGTGTGGTGCATGCAAACGGACGCAACAAGTGCCAACATTGAACTGGGGTCCAACAATCTTGGGAACTGCTGGCAATTAATGTGTGGTGCATGCAAACGGACGCAACAAGTGCCAACATTGAACTGGGGTCCAACAATCTTGGGAGCTGTTGGTAATTATCGTGTGGTGCATGCAGCAAGTGCCAACATTGAACTGGGGTCCAACAATGTTGGCAGCTGTTGGCAATTAATGTGTGGTGCATACAAACGGACGCAACAAGTGCCAACATGGAACTGGGGTCCAACAATGTTGCGGGAGCTGTTGGCAATTAATGTGTGGTGCATGCAAACGAACGTAACAACTCCCCAACATTGTTTGCGATCGACTACAAAAGCGATGCATTCTGGGACAGTAAGGTCCATGCAAACGGAACCACCAACTCCCAACATCGTTGTGAGTTCCATGCAAACAGACGCAACATGTTGGGTTTACGCTTCACCGGTCACAGAACAAAACAAATGTTGGGACTTGTTGCGCCGGAAGTTTGACCGCTTTCAAACTACACGCAACAACATCCAACAAGTCACAACAACTTGCAACAAGTGCCAACATGCCATGCAAACGGACGCATCATGTTGGGCCCAACAAAGTTACTTGTTGTTGGCCAATAATGTTGCCTCATTTTGCATGGGCCTTTAGTCTCTCTCCACGCAGCTCATCAAGGCTACGTTTACGTTTACGTTTAGGTGTTTTTCTTACACGGAACCAGCTGAACCGTACAAAAAATTAAGGGTTAGCAATTTTTCGTTCTGCAAAATCGAGGTAAATTTTTTTTGTCCGGTGCCGTCAGAGATGATCGGTATTGAGTAAACTGAACCTATAAAAATGCTTTTACAGATTACAATTACAATCGGATACAATCATGAGCTATCAGTAAGAGAAGAACAGTAAAAAAGTTAAAGATTTAAATTTTGTTGTGAGATTTTCAAAATGAATTTTGTACATCCAATTAGGGAGATGTTAAATAGCAGATATCAAACGTCGCCAAATATCTTATTTTTTGACAACGCCATTCATGTTTTCGTCTTTCACTTTCTTAACTCTTTTCTCAAGAAACTGCGGCCTCACATCTTCACCAAGCATCTTCAGAATCGCATCTCCGACTTTAGCAGGGAGTCTTGAAATCCATATCCACAAACAATTTGCGTCCCAGCCTACCACATAATGTGTTTTAGGCGCGGTCGACGTCAGAGCATCTTTGATGACGTCAACAACTTTGTGGATGTCGGAAGAAGCGCATGTGTCCACCATTCCCTTCAGCATGTTGCGAACGCCTACGCACAATAAAAACATTTCAAAAAAGTGTAGCAGTGAGGACATTAAAATCATGTGTTTAGCACATGCGTGCTAATGATAAAATCTAACCACTATACTGGGCTCTAGGACCACATGTGAGCCTGAGTGTTCGCAGAGCTCTGTGGACAGATGTTTCAGCCTTAATGAGCCACAGCTAACGCTCTCAACAAAACTTAAAGCAAAGTGTGAATGTTGCACGTGCTAAACTCATGATTTTAACTTTCTCACACACATCCTACATGCGTAACATTTCCACTTTGCTTTAACTGTTCTTGGGATCGTTAGCTGTGCCGTGCTGATGAGGTCCAACAAGGCCCAAGCAGCTGCATGTGCACGGCATCCTTACCTGACACGGGTTTTTGGTTTTTTCGTCCGGCGTCAGGTCGCAGTCAAGTCCTCTAGGAGGGACCTGTGTCAAACCAGAGGTGGTTGGTTAATTTCTGTTTTTTCTGCTCTCTCAATTTCGGCGTTCGTCCGCTAATGGACATTTTCAGTTCGTTCAGTCGTTAACTAATTTTTCACTCGTTTTTTTTTCTATTTAGCCTCTGCCACTATGGCTCAAGGCCTCGTGCCTTACAGTCGGGCAGAGGCAAATGTTTTGCTCCTGGGTTAAGGTGGGGGAACGGCCTTGTTGCCGGTCCTGTCCGTTATATACCTCTGACTCGTGCTCCTTCATTGCACCATTGAAATGCACACGAGCTTAGAAAATACAAAAAAAAAGCTAATGAGGCCCAGTTAGGCCAAAATAGCTGTCCACGGCTGCTAGCACTCGGGGCTACTTTTATCTAAGAGCAGATGCAAGGGGTATGCTCACTTCCCATGTGGCCTTAGTGCCCAGAAAAGTGGCTGCATTTTACCGTTGATTCGTGTGATAAACTCATGACTTTAAAAATACTTACTAGTTTGGAAAAACCTTTCGCCGTATTCTTCCTGCATTTCCACTGAAAGATTGTTCCACGTAGATTGCCAAAGCTTTACTAATTCGCCTTTGTCAGTCAAGTGAGTTTTGAAGAATCCCGGCTCAATGATTGAAACTGCAACCCCACAGGCGCTCGTCTCCCGGCGTAGCGCATCCGAGAACGCCGCAACACCATATTTGGAAATAGAATATGCACTGGCGTGAGGAAGGCAAGCTCGTCCTGTTGAGCAGTAAGCAAAACACTCATGAATAGAACGCTAACTGCGATCGAGGTGGTAGCCATAACTGTGAGTGTGTATGACTGGGAGTGAAGTAAAAAATACGATCTTACGATGTGGTGCGAATGGAATGCGATGAGTGTGACGTAATGCACAGCATCAATCTATGTTTTGCCCGCGAGGAGGGGGAGGGGAAGTGTCAGTCATAGTGTGGAGGGAATTGCATTTCCCCCCCGATGGTTCCGACTAATGAAATAGCTGTTAAAATAGCTCCAATAGTTGCAAAATTCATAGGTGAATGTAACAAAGTGCGAATACTCTCGCGTAGGACCTTTATTTTAATACTTCACATAGTATTTCATTAATTAGTTGTAGCATTAAGCGTTTTTGGAAAAAGTCCGATGTACCATAGCAGTACAGAGAGCCAATAAAGTCTTGTCTTTTATTGTCATTTTACTGAAAACCTTGGGATGAACTTTCCGAGTAAGAAAACCTCAAAATTGTGGAACACGTTTTTCGAATAACCCACAATACACAGTACAGGATTGACCAACCTCTCTGCTGTTTCAACAGCTACTCTGTCAGGATAGCTTGGAGCCCGAGTCTGTTCATACGCACCCGAGTCATCTCGGGGGTGAGGGTTATCTCGGGGGTGAGGGTTATCTCGGGGAATGGGCTCAAACTGGCCTGCTTTACATGAAAAAATCAGACACTAAGTTGTCTTGTTTTGAGTAGAACGCATACGTACATTCGAAAAGGTCGCCCCTAGCCCCCGACACAAGACGGGGTAAATTATTTACATGAAGCAAGACAACTTTACCCCTGAGCTATCCCAACGAACCAGGACGAGTTACCTTTACCCACCAACCCCCCTTTCTTCCTCCAGCTTGGCACCCGCGCGCACTTGGAGGAAACGTTCACTCGTGCACAAAATTATTCAACATGTTGAATATTCGGCGCCGACGGCACGAGTGGCGAAATTCTCTCAAAACGACACCGCACATTGGAGGAACTTGCTTACGCCAACTGGCACGAGTGAGACTTAGCTCAGCTGATAGCTCTAGTGTGCGCCGGGCTTTACTCACATTTTCCTCGGAACTCGGCATCGCTCTCTAAAATATCGATGCGATGTATCGTGTTTTGGAAGGGCGTTCGCGAATTCCACCCCGCCGGTTATCTTCAATTCCGGCAAAGGTCCGTATTGTGTTATTCTGTCATTTGTGCCTGGAATTCTACCGTTGGCTGCAAATAAACAGGTTCTCGGAAGAAGAACAAAAACTTTTCAAAAACAAAGGGCAACAAATGAAAAATCAATGACTTGCCATAGCGGGTCGATAAAATAATTCTAAAAATGTTCCTTATTGCCTCTTTCTGTTGTACCTGTAGGGAAACATTTTCCAAATTGAGACCCTTTAAGGCCAGAGACAAGGATTCCTCGAATCCTGCCTCGACGACCGCCATGATACTCACAGCCAGTGAAAAGAAACATCACGCGGAAGTCCCAGAAACTAGGACTCGAAAACCCTAAGGCCCCGCCGACTGAGAGAAACGATGGGATCTGGGGACGAGAATGGGCACGAGATAACTCAGGGGGCAGGGATAGCCATAACTTCCGAGACAACTCGCCTCATGTGAAGAGACCTTTAGACAAACAGCACAATCTACTGAGTACTCTACTGCTCCAGGATGGTCTCTAGTAGGAAAAACCAGTTCGGCAAAACAAAACACTGAACGCCCTCTTGACGTAGTTTTTAAATATTTTGTGGAGCCTACCACCTATTAACTAACTTTTATCTGAGAAAAATTTAATTAATACGTTCGTACCAAAGCGTTTAAAAATTTCTTCCCCATGAACTACGAATCAATGACCAGTTCGGCCTTCTGTCTCATGAACTGTTAACTTGTCCTCGATGTCTTATTTGTTAATTAGCCTATCAGGATGCTGCACCACACTAGTAAGGTACTAGTAGCCACAAGTCGCGCTTTTTTAGTATCCTACCTCCGATGCTTCCAACATTGACGATGCGACCCTTCGCCTTTTTCACTAACGGAAGAAAAGCCTTGGTGACGTCCACAACTCCCCATAGATTGACGTCAGCCACCTCCTTGAAATCTTCCAAGCTGCTCCACTCAATCGGCCCAATTCTGGCAATCCCTGCATTGTTCACCAAACCCCACAGACCTATACATGTATATTTCATAAAAAAGAGTCAAAAACTTTTTAATCAAATAGAAGCCATGACAGTTGGTCTCGGATCAATTTGATTTCCCATAAAAATGAACAACAGCGGAAAAAAGTGAGTTCGAGATCGTTGCAGAAAATATTTTTTTCAAAAAATATCTAACACATATACTGATATAGTACGGTATAACAACTGAATAAAATTAGTAAAGGACAAATAAAGAATTTCAAAGAAATATACATGAAACTACTGTACGTGCTCGCCAATTAGTTCCCATAGCACAGTGGTAAGTGGTCCGACCAACATACGGAAGGTCATGGGTTCGAGTCCCACCTTGTTTCTAAATAACTTTATATTTGTTACATTATAAAGATTGATATATTCTAGTGGTTACCACAGGTAAACATAATGCTGGCGAGCTATTTTAGCATATCTAGTCACAGGTAGCCCAGGCTCTCGACGCGAATGAATACTAATAGTGTTGAGTTACAGTTAATTTACAGCAAATATATGGGACTTTATATGGCAAGATAAATCGCAATAAAATCCACTGAAACTTCCATGGCGTGTTTACGAATCCTTATAATATCCCGTGGCTGAGTTTGAGCGAGTTTTGTTCAGTTTAACTTGACTTTCTCCCACCAGGAATAAGAGAAGGAAAGGTAGGTGGCGGGATCTCTCGAAGGGCCTTCGAACGGCTCAACTCCACGTGCATTTTTTCGCCTTGAATTCCAAACCTTATCGAAATCAGCACCTTAACACGGTCGAGGGAAGAGTGTCTCGATGTTCATATGGCAACAGGACTGCAATCGATGCTTTTTCTGAGTCGCCAGCCCGCTCTTTGTTTGGCGAAACAACCTCCAAACGACGCCACATTATCCGCAAGGTTGGAAGTCGTGGACAGCAAAACCGTTAAAAACACGGCCATGCCTGGTACCGAGTACCAAAAAAGACTCCACTGGGGAGATACAGCGGAGTACAATCACAACCCAAACGCTTTTAATTTAATTTTTGCCGTCGAATGTATCCTATGTCTTACCTTGATAGAAATAGAAAGAAAGCTAGTAATTTGTTCGGACATTGCACGTTTGCTAAAATCTATCGCTGCAACACACATCACTTAAAATAATACAATCGATTTCTAAACATGTATATACGGTGCTCCATTTTAAGGAAAATTTCTTGTTGTACATAGGGCAACCAGCAATTATTTTTTAGTCGTCCCTCAAAATTTGAGGTTGTTCTAAAAAGATGAGCTCTACCGTGTTTAGAAAAACTCATTTAAATGTGTTAAACTAATTAGCTTTTGCTGAAAACAGC